>JAXFYN010000767.1:0-102719 GCA_036172215.1 Camellia granthamiana | reverse complement strand
ATTGGTGTTTGAGTGTTCGAACCCTAATGCGTGAGAAATGGTAAGTAAACGCCGTATTTACATAACTGCCACTGTGCAGGAGAATCCGTATAGGTGTTCGAGTGTTGGAACCCCAATGCGTGAGAAATGGCAAGTAAACGCCGCATTTACATATCTGCCACTGTGTAGGAGAATCCGTATAGGTGTTCGAGTGTTCGAATCGTAATGCGTGCAAAATGGTAAGTAAACGTCGTATATTACATATCCGCCACTGTGCTGGATAATCCGTATAGGTGTTCGAGTGTTCGAACCCTAACGCATGAGAAATGGTAAGAAAACGCCGTATTTACTTATCTGCCACTGTGCTGGAGAATCCGTATAGGTGTTCGAGTGTTCGAACCCTAATGCGTGCAAAATGGTAAGTAAATGCCGTATTTACATACCTGCCACTGTGCAGGAGAATCCGTATAGGTGTTCGAGTGTTCGAACCCTAATGCATGAGAAATGGTAAGTAAACGCCGTATTTACATATCAACCACTGTGCAGGAGAATTCGTATAGGTGTTCGAGTGTTCGAACCCTAATGCGTGAGAAATGGTAAGTAAACACCGTATTTACATATCTGCCACTGTGTTGGAGAATCCGTATAGGTGTTCGAGTGTTCGAACCGTAATGCGTGCAAAATGGTAAGTGAACGCCGTATTTACATATTTGCCACTGTGCAGGAGAATCCGTATAGGTGTTCCATTGTTCGAACCCTAATGCATGAGAAATGGTAAGTAAACGCCGTATTTACATATCTGCCATTGTGCAGGAGAATCCGTATAGGTGTTCGAGTGTTCGAACCCTAATGCGTTGGAAATGGTAAGTAAACGCCGTATTTACATATCAGCCACTGAGCAGGAGAATCCGTATAAGTGTACGGGTGTTCGAACCGTAATGCGTTCAAAATGGTAAGTAAACGCCGTACTTACATATCTGCCACTGTGGAGGAGAATCCGTATAGGTGTTCGAGTGTTCGAACCCTAATGCATTAGAAATGGTAAGTAAACGCCGTATTTACATATCTGCCACTATGCAGGAGAATCCGTATAGGTGTTCGAGTGTTCGCACCGTAATGCGTGAGAAATGGTAAGTAAACGCCGTATTTACATATCTGCTACTGTGCAGGAGAATCCGTATAGGTGTTCGAGTGTTCGAACCCTAATGCGTGAGAAATGGTAAGTAAACGCCGTATTTACATATCTGCCACTGTGCAGGAGAATCCGTATAGGTGTTCGAGTGTTCGAACCCTAATGCGTGAGAAAAGGTAAGTAAACACCGTATTTACATATCTGCCACAGTGCAGGAGAATGCGTATAGGAGTTCGAGTGTTCGAACCGTAATGCGTGCAAAATGGTAAGTAAACGCCAGATTTACATATCTGCCACTGTGCAAGAGAATCCGTATAGGTGTTCGAGTGTTCGAACCCTAATGCATGAGAAATGGTAAGTAAACGCCGTATTTACATATCTGCCACTGTGCAGGAGCATCCGTATAGGTGTTTCGAGTGTCCGAACCCTAATGCGTGAGAAATGGTAAGTAAACGCCGCATTTACATATCTGCCACTGTGGAGGAGAATCCGTATAGGTGTTCGAGTGTTCGAACCCTAATGCATGAGAAATGGTAAGTAAACGCCGTATTTACTTATCTGCCACTGTGCAGGAGAATCCGTATAGGTGTTCGAGTGTTCGAACCGTAATGCGTGCAAAATGGTAAGTAAACGCCGTATTTACATATCTGCCACTGTGCAGGAGAATCCGTATTGGTGTTCGAGTGTTCGAACCCTAATGCGTGAGAAAAGGTAAGTAAACACCGTATTTACATATCTGCCACTGTGTAGGAGAATCCGTATAGGTGTTCGAGTGTTCGAACCCTAATGCGTGAGAAAAGGTAAGTAAACATCGTATTTACATATCTGCCACAGTACAGGAGAATCCGTATAGGTGTTCGAGTGTTCGACCCCTAATGCGTGGGAAATGGTAAGTAAACGCCGTATTTACATATCTGCCACTGTGCAGGGGAATCCGTATAGGTGTTCGAGTGTTCGAACACTAATGCATGAGAAATGGTAAGTAAACGCCGTATTTACATATCCGCCACTGTGCAGGAGCATCCGTATAGGTGTTCGAGTGTTCGAACCCTAATGCGTGAGAAATGGTAAGTAAACGCCGTATTTACATATCTGCCACGGTGCAGGAGAATCCGTATAGGTGTTCGAGTGTTCGAACCCTAATGCGTGAGAAATGGTAAGTAAACGCCGTATTTACATATCGGCCACTGTGCAGGAGAATCCGTATAGGTGTTCGAGTGTTCGAACCCTAATGCGTGAGAAATGGTAAGTAAACGCCGTATTTACATATCGGCCACTGTGCAGGAGAATCCGTATAGGTGTTCGAGTGTTCGAACCGTAATGCGTGAGAAATGGTAAGTAAACGCCGTATTTACAAATCTGTCACTGTGTACGAGAATCCATATAGGTGTTCGAGCGTTAGAACCGTAATGCGTGCAAAATGGTAAGTAAACGCCGTATTTACATATCTGCCACTGTGCAGCAGAATCCGTATAGGTGTTCGAGTGTTCGACCCCTAATGCGTGGGAAATGGTAAGTAAACGCCGTATTTACATATCTGCCACTGTGCAGGGGAATCCGTATAGGTGTTCGAGTGTTCGAACACTAATGCATGAGAAATGGTAAGTAAACGCCGTATTTACATATCCGCCACTGTGCAGGAGCATCCGTATAGGTGTTCGAGTGTTCGAACCCTAATGCGTGAGAAATGGTAAGTAAACGCCGTATTTACATATCTGCCACGGTGCAGGAGAATCCGTATAGGTGTTCGAGTGTTCGAACCCTAATGCGTGAGAAATGGTAAGTAAACGCCGTATTTACATATCGGCCACTGTGCAGGAGAATCCGTATAGGTGTTCGAGTGTTCGAACCCTAATGCGTGAGAAATGGTAAGTAAACGCCGTATTTACATATCTGCCACGGTGCAGGAGAATCCGTATAGGTGTTCGAGTGTTCGAACCCTAATGCGTGAGAAATGGTAAGTAAACGCCGTATTTACATATCGGCCACTGTGCAGGAGAATCCGTATAGGTGTTCGAGTGTTCGAACCCTAATGCGTGAGAAATGGTAAGTAAACGCCGTATTTACATATCTGCCACGGTGCAGGAGAATCCGTATAGGTGTTCGAGTGTTCGAACCCTAATGCGTGAGAAATGGTAAGTAAACGCCGTATTTACATATCGGCCACTGTGCAGGAGAATCCGTATAGGTGTTCGAGTGTTCGAACCGTAATGCGTGAGAAATGGTAAGTAAACGCCGTATTTACAAATCTGTCACTGTGTACGAGAATCCATATAGGTGTTCGAGCGTTAGAACCGTAATGCGTGCAAAATGGTAAGTAAACGCCGTATTTACATATCTGCCACTGTGCAGCAGAATCCGTATAGGTGTTCGAGTGTTCGAACCCTAATGCATGGGAAATGGAAAGTAAACGCGGTATTTACATATCTGCCACTGTGCAGGAGAATCCGTATTGGTGTTCGAGTGTTCGAACCCTAATGCGTGAGAAAAGGTAAGTAAACACCGTATTTACATATCTGCCACAGTGCAGGAGAATGCGTATAGGTGTTCGAGTGTTCGAACCGTAATGCGTGCAAAATGGTAAGTAAACGCCAGATTTACATATCTGCCACTGTGCAAGAGAATCCGTATAGGTGTTCGAGTGTTCGAACCCTAATGCATGAGAAATGGTAAGTAAACGCCGTATTTACATATCTGCCACTGTGCAGGAGCATCCGTATAGGTGTTCGAGTGTCCGAACCCTAATGCGTGAGAAATGGTAAGTAAACGCCGCATTTACATATCTGCCACTGTGTAGGAGAATCCGTATAGGTGTTCGAGTGTTCGAACCCTAATGCATGAGAAATGGTAAGTAAACGCCGTATTTACTTATCTGCCACTGTGCAGGAGAATCCGTATAGGTGTTCGAGTGTTCGAACCGTAATGCGTGCAAAATGGTAAGTAAACGCCGTATTTACATATCTGCCACTGTGCAGGAGAATCCGTATTGGTGTTCGAGTGTTCGAACCCTAATGCGTGAGAAAAGGTAAGTAAACACCGTATTTACATATCTGCCACTGTGCAGGAGAATCCGTATAGGTGTTCGAGTGTTCGAACCCTAATGCGTGAGAAAAGGTAAGTAAACACCGTATTTACATATCTGCCACAGTACAGGAGAATCCGTATAGGTGTTCGAGTGTTCGACCCCTAATGCGTGGGAAATGGTAAGTAAACGCCGTATTTACATATCTGCCACTGTGCAGGGGAATCCGTATAGGTGTTCGAGTGTTCGAACACTAATGCATGAGAAATGGTAAGTAAACGCCGTATTTACATATCCGCCACTGTGCAGGAGCATCCGTATAGGTGTTCGAGTGTTCGAACCCTAATGCGTGAGAAATGGTAAGTAAACGCCGTATTTACATATCTGCCACGGTGCAGGAGAATCCGTATAGGTGTTCGAGTGTTCGAACCCTAATGCGTGAGAAATGGTAAGTAAACGCCGTATTTACATATCGGCCACGGTGCAGGAGAATCCGTATAGGTGTTCGAGTGTTCGAACCCTAATGCGTGAGAAATGGTAAGTAAACGCCGTATTTACAAATCTGTCACTGTGTACGAGAATCCATATAGGTGTTCGAGCGTTAGAACCGTAATGCGTGCAAAATGGTAAGTAAACGCCGTATTTACATATCTGCCACTGTGCAGCAGAATCCGTATAGGTGTTCGAGTGTTCGAACCCTAATGCATGGGAAATGGAAAGTAAACGCGGTATTTACATATCTGCCACTGTGCAGGAGAATCCGTATTGGTGTTCGAGTGTTCGAACCCTAATGCGTGAGAAATGGTAAGTAAACGCTGTATTTACATAACTGCCACTGTGCAGGAGAATCCGTATAGGTGTACGAGTGTTGGAACCCTAATGCGTGAGAAATGGCAAGTAAACGCCGCATTTACATATCTGCCACTGTGTAGGAGAATCCGTATAGGTGTTCGAGTGTTCGAACCGTAATGCGTGCAAAATGGTAAGTAAACGTCGTATTTACATATCCGCCACTGTGCTGGATAATCCGTATAGGTGTTCGAGTGTTCGAACCCTAATGCATGAGAAATGGTAAGTAAACACCGTATTTACATATCTGCCACTGTGTAGGAGAATCCGTATAGGTGTTCGAGTGTTCGAACCGTAATGCGTGCAAAATGGTAAGTAAACGCCGTATTTACATATTTGCCACTGTGCAGGAGAATCCGTATAGGTGTTCCATTGTTCGAACCCTAATGCATGAGAAATGGTAAGTAAACGCCGTATTTACATATCTGCCACTGTGCAGGAGAATCCGTATAGGTGTTCGAGTGTTCGAACCCTAATGCGTTGGAAATGGTAAGTAAACGCCGTATTTACATATCAGCCACTGAGCAGGAGAATCCGTATAAGTGTCCGGGTGTTCGAACCGTAATGCGTTCAAAATGGTAAGTAAACGCCGTACTTACATATCTGCCACTGTGCAGGAGAATCCGTATAGGTGTTCGAGTGTTCGAACCCTAATGCGTGAGAAATGCAAGGTAAACGCCGCATATACATATCTGCCACTGTGTAGGAGAATCCGTATAGGTGTTCGAGTGTTCGAACCGTAATGCGTGAGAAATGGTAAGTAAACACCGTATTTACATATCTGCCACAGTGCAGGAGAATGCGTATAGGTGTTCGAGTGTTCGAACCGTAATGCGTGCAAAATGGTAAGTAAACGCCAGATTTACATATCTGCCACTGTGCAAGAGAATCCGTATAGGTGTTCGAGTGTTCGAACCCTAATGCCTGAGAAATGGTAAGTAAACGCCGTATTTACATATCTGCCACTGTGCAGGAGCATCCGTATAGGTGTTCGAGTGTCCGAACCCTAATGCGTGAGAAATGGTAAGTAAACGCCGCATTTACATATCTGCCACTGTGTAGGAGAATCCGTATAGGTGTTCGAGTGTTCGAACCCTAATGCATGAGAAATGGTAAGTAAACGCCGTATTTACTTATCTGCCACTGTGCAGGAGAATCCGTATAGGTGTTCGAGTGTTCGAACCGTAATGCGTGCAAAATGGTAAGTAAACGCCGTATTTACATATCTGCCACTGTGCAGGAGAATCCGTATTGGTGTTCGAGTGTTCGAACCCTAATGCGTGAGAAAAGGTAAGTAAACACCGTATTTACATATCTGCCACTGTGCAGGATAATCCGTATAGGTGTTCGAGTGTTCGAACCCTAATGCGTGAGAAAAGGTAAGTAAACACCGTATTTACATATCTGCCACAGTACAGGAGAATCCTTATAGGTGTTCGAGTGTTCGACCCCTAATGCGTGGGAAATGGTAAGTAAACGCCGTATTTACATATCTGCCACTGTGCAGGGGAATCCGTATAGGTGTTCGAGTGTTCGAACACTAATGCATGAGAAATGGTAAGTAAACGCCGTATTTACATATCCGCCACTGTGCAGGAGCATCCGTATAGGTGTTCGAGTGTTCGAACCCTAATGCGTGAGAAATGGTAAGTAAACGCCGTATTTACATATCTGCCACGGTGCAGGAGAATCCGTATAGGTGTTCGAGTGTTCGAACCCTAATGCGTGAGAAATGGTAAGTAAACGCCGTATTTACATATCGGCCACTGTGCAGGAGAATCCGTATAGGTGTTCGAGTGTTCGAACCCTAATGCGTGAGAAATGGTAAGTAAACGCCGTATTTACAAATCTGTCACTGTGTACGAGAATCCATATAGGTGTTCGAGCGTTAGAACCGTAATGCGTGCAAAATGGTAAGTAAACGCCGTATTTACATATCTGCCACTGTGCAGCAGAATCCGTATAGGTGTTCGTGTGTTCGAACCCTAATGCATGGGAAATGGAAAGTAAACGCGGTATTTACATATCTGCCACTGTGCAGGAGAATCCGTATTGGTGTTCGAGTGTTCGAACCCTAATGCGTGAGAAATGGTAAGTAAACGCCGTATTTACATAACTGCCACTGTGCAGGAGAATCCGTATAGGTGTACGAGTGTTGGAACCCTAATGCGTGAGAAATGGCAAGTAAACGCCGCATTTACATATCTGCCAGTGTGTAGGAGAATCCGTATAGGTGTTCGAGTGTTCGAACCGTAATGCGTGCAAAATGGTAAGTAAACGTCGTATTTACATATCCGCCACTGTGCTGGATAATCCGTATAGGTGTTCGAGTGTTCGAACCCTAATGCATGAGAAATGGTAAGTAAACACCGTATTTACATATCTGCCACTGTGTAGGAGAATCCGTATAGGTGTTCGAGTGTTCGAACCGTAATGCGTGCAAAATGGTAAGTAAACGCCGTATTTACATACTTGCCACTGTGCAGGAGAATCCGTATAGGTGTTCCATTGTTCGAACCCTAATGCATGAGAAATGGTAAGTAAACGCCGTATTTACATATCAGCCACTGAGCAGGAGAATCCGTATAAGTGTCCGGGTGTTCGAACCGTAATGCGTTCAAAATGGTAAGTAAACGCCGTACTTACATATCTGCCACTGTGCAGGAGAATCCGTATAGGTGTTCGAGTGTTCGAACCCTAATGCGTGAGAAATGCAAGGTAAACGCCGCATATACATATCTGCCACTGTGTAGGAGAATCCGTATAGGTGTTCGAGTGTTCGAACCGTAATGCGTGAGAAATGGTAAGTAAACGCCGTATTTACATATCTGCTACTGTGCAGGAGAATCCGTATAGGTGTTCGAGTGTTCGAACCCTAATGCGTGAGAAATGGTAAGTAAACGCCGTATTTACATATCTGCCACTGTGCAGGAGAATCCGTATAGGTGTTCGAGTGTTCGAACCCTAATGCGTGAGAAAAGGTAAGTAAACACCGTATTTACATATCTGCCACAGTGCAGGAGAATGCGTATAGGTGTTCGAGTGTTCGAACCGTAATGCGTGCAAAATGGTAAGTAAACGCCAGATTTACATATCTGCCACTGTACAGGAGAATCCGTACAGGTGTTCGAGTGTTCGAATCCTAATGCATGAGAAATGGTAAGTAAACGCCGTATTTACATATCTGCCACTGTGCAGGAGCATCCGTATAGGTGTTCGAGTGTCCGAACCCTAATGCGTGAGAAATGGTAAGTAGACGCCGCATTTACATATCTGCCACTGTGTAGGAGAATCCGTATAGGTGTTCGAGTGTTCGAACCCTAATGCATGAGAAATGGTAAGTAAACGCCGTATTTACTTATCTGCCACTGTGCAGGAGAATCCGTATAGGTGTTCGAGTGTTCGAACCGTAATGCGTGCAAAATGGTAAGTAAACGCCGTATTTACATATCTGCCACTGTGCAGGAGAATCCGTATTGGTGTTCGAGTGTTCGAACCCTAATGCGTGAGAAAAGGTAAGTAAACACCGTATTTACATATCTGCCACTGTGCAGGAGAATCCGTATAGGTGTTCGAGTGTTCGAACCCTAATGCGTGAGAAAAGGTAAGTAAACACCGTATTTACATATCTGCCACAGTACAGGAGAATCCGTATAGGTGTTCGAGTGGTCGACCCCTAATGCGTGGGAAATGGTAAGTAAACGCCGTATTTACATATCTGCCACTGTGCAGGGGAATCCATATAGGTGTTCGAGTGTTCGAACACTAATGCATGAGAAATGGTAAGTAAACGCCGTATTTACATATCCGCCACTGTGCAGGAGCTTCCGTATATGTGTTCGAGTGTTCGAACCCTAATGCGTGAGAAATGGTAAGTAAACGCCGTATTTACATATCTGCCACGGTGCAGAAGAATCCGTATAGGTGTTCGAGTGTTCGAACCCTAATGCGTGAGAAATGGTAAGTAAACGCCGTATTTAGATATCGGCCACTGTGCAGGAGAATCCGTATCGGTGTTCGAGTGTTCGAACCCTAATGCGTGAGAAATGGTAAGTAAACGCCGTATTTACAAATCTGTCACTGTATACGAGAATCCATATAGGTGTTCGAGCGTTAGAACCGTAATGCGTGCAAAATGGTAAGTAAACGCCGTATTTACATATCTGCCACTGGGCAGGAGAATCCGTATAGGTGTTCGAGTGTTCGAACCCTAATGCGTGAGAAATGGTAAGTAAACGCCGTATTTACAAATCTGCCACTGTGTACGAGAATCCGTGTAGGTGTTCGAGTGTTCGAACCGTAATGCGTGCAAAATGGTAAGTAAACGCCGTATTTACATATCTGCCACTGTGCAGCAGAATTCGTATAGGTGTTCGAGTGTTCGAACCCTAATGCGTGAGAAATGGTAAGTAAACACCGTATTTACATATCTGCCACTGTGTAGGAGAATCCGTATAGGTGTTCGAGTGTTCGAACCGTAATGTGTGCAAAATGGTAAGTAAACGCCGTATTTACATATCTGCCACAGTGCAGGAGAATCCGTATAGGTGTTCGGGTGTTCGAACCGTAATGCGTGCAAAATGGTAAGTAAACGCCGTACTTACATATCTGCCACTGTGCAGGAGAATCCGTATAGGTGTTCGAGTGTTCGAACCCTAATGCATGAGAAATGGTAAGTAAACGCCGTATTTACATATCTGCCATGGTGCAGGAGAATCCGTATAGGCGTTCGAGTGTTCGAACCCTAATGCGTGAGAAATGGTAAGTAAACGCCGTATTTACATATCGGCCACTGTGCAGGAGAATCCGTATAGGTGTTCGAGTGTTCGAACCCGAATGCGTGAGAAATGGAAAGTAAACGCCGTATTTACAAATCTGTCACTGTGTACGAGAATCCATATAGGTGTTCGAGCGTTAGAACCGTAATGCGTGCAAAATGGTAAGTAAACGCCGTATTTACATATCTGCCACTGGGCAGGAGAATCCGTATAGGTGTTCGAGTGTTCGAACCCTAATGCGTGAGAAATGGTAAGTAAACGCCGTATTTACAAATCTGCCACTGTGTAGGAGAATCCGTGTAGGTGTTCGAGTGTTCGAACCGTAATGCGTGCAAAATGGTAAGTAAATGCCGTATTTTCATATCTGCCACTGTGCAGGAGAATCCGTATAGGTGTTCGAGTGTTCGAACACTAATGCATGGGAAATGGTAAGTAAACGCTGTATTTACATATCTGCCACTGTGCAGGAGAATCCGTATTGGTGTTCGAGTGTTCGAACCCTAATGCGTGAGAAATGGTAAGTAAACGCCGTATTTACATAACTGCCACTGTGCAGGAGAATCCGTATAGGTGTTCGAGTGTTCGAACCCTAATGCGTGAGAAATGCAAGGTAAACGCCGCATTTACATATCTGCCACTGTGTAGGAGAATCCGTATAGGTGTTCGAGTGTTCGAACCGTAATGCGTGCAAAATGGTAAGTAAACGTCGTATTTACATATCCGCCACTGTGCTGGATAATCCGTATAGGTGTTCGAGTGTTCGAACCCTAATGCCTGAGAAATGGTAAGTAAACGCCGTATTTACATATCTGCCACTGTGCAGGAGAATCCGTATAGGTGTTCGAGTGTTCGAACCCTAATGCGTGCAAAATGGTAAGTAAACGCCGTATTTACTTATCTGCCACTGTGCTGGAGAATCCGTATAGGTGTTCGAGTGTTCGAACCCTAATGCGTGCAAAATGGTAAGTAAATGCCGTATTTACATATCTGCCACTGTGCAGGAGAATCCGTATAGGTGTTCGAGTGTTCGAACCCTAATGCGTGAGAAATGGTAAGTAAACGCCGAATTTACATATCTGCCACTGTGCAGGAGAATCCGTATAGGTGTTCGAGTGTTCGAACCCTAATGCGTGAGAAATGGTAAGTAAACGTCGCATTTACATATCTGCCGCTGTGTAGGAGAATACGTATAGGTGTTCGAGTGTTCGAACCGTAATGCGTGCAAAATGGTAAGTAAACGCCGTATTTATATATTTGCCACTGTGCAGGAGAATCCGTATAGGTGTTCCATTGTTCGAACCCTAATGCATGAGAAATGGTAAGTAAACGCCGTATGTACATATCTGCCACTGTGCAGGAGCATTCGTATAGGTGTTCGAGTGTTCGAACCCTAATGCGTGAGAAATGGTAAGTAAACGCCGCATTTACATATCTGCCACTGTGTAGGACAATCCGTATAGGTGTTCGAGTGTTCGAACCGTAATGCGTGCAAAAAGGTAAGTAAACGTCGTATTTACATATCCGCCACTGTGCTGGATAATCCGTATAGGTATTCGAGTGTTCGAACCCTAATGCATGAGAAATGGTAAGTAAACGCCGTATTTACTTATCTGCCGCTGTGCAGGAGAATCCGTATAGGTGTTCGAGTGTTCAAACCGTAATGCGTGAGAAATGGTAAGTAAACGCCGTATTTACATATCTGCTACTGTGCAGGAGAATCCGTATAGGTGTTCGAGTGTTCGAACCCTAATGCGTGAGAAATGGTAAGTAAACGCCGTATTTACATATCTGCCACTGTGCAGGAGAATCCGTATAGGTGTTCGAGTGTTCGAACCCTAATGCGTGAGAAAAGGTAAGCAAACACCGTATTTACATATCTGCCACAGTGCAGGAGAATGCGTATAGGTGTTCGAGTGTTCGAACCGTAATGCGTGCAAAATGGTAAGTAAACGCCGTATTTACTTATCTGCCACTGTGCAGGAGAATCCGTAGAGGTGTTCGAGTGTTCGAACCCTAATGCGTTGGAAATGGTAAGTAAACGCCGTATTTACATATCAGCCACTGTGCAGGAGAATCCGTATAGGTGTCCGGGTGTTCGAACCGTAATGCGTGCAAAATGGTAAGTAAACGCCGTATTTACATATCTGCCACAGTGCAGGAGAATGCGTATAGGTGTTCGAGTGTTCGAACCGTAATGCGTGCAAAACGGTAAGTAAACGCCGGATTTACATATCTGCCATTGTGCAGCAGAATCCGTATAGGTGTTCGAGTGTTCGAACCCTAATGCATGAGAAATGGTAAGTAAACGCCGTATTTACATATCTGCCACTGTGCAGGAGCATTCGTATAGGTGTTCGAGTGTTCGAACCCTAATGCGTGAGAAATGGTAAGCAAACGCCGCACTTACATATCTGCCACTGTGTAGGACAATCCGTATAGGTGTTCGAGTGTTCGACCCGTAATGCGTGCAAAAAGGTAAGTTAACGTCGTATTTACATATCCGCCACTGTGCTGGATAATCCGTATAGGTATTCGAGTGTTCGAACCCTAATGCATGAGAAATGGTAAGTAAACGCCGTATTTACTTATCTGCCACTGTGCAGGAGAATCCGTATAGGTGTTCGAGTGTTCGAACCGTAATGCGTGAGAAATGGTAAGTAAACGCCGTATTTACATATCTGCTACTGTGCAGGAGAATCCGTATAGGTGTTCGAGTGTTCGAACCCTAATGCGTGAGAAATGGTAAGTAAACGCCGTATTTACATATCTGCCACTGTGCAGGAGAATCCGTATAGGTGTTCGAGTGTTCGAACCCTAATGCGTGAGAAAAGGTAAGTAAACACCGTATTTACATATCTACCACAGTGCAGGAGAATGCGTATAGGTGTTCGAGTGTTCGAACCGTAATGCGTGCAAAATGGTAAGTAAACGCCGTATTTACTTATCTGCCACTGTGCAGGAGAATCCGTAGAGGTGTTCGAGTGTTCGAACCCTAATGCGTTGGAAATGGTAAGTAAACGCCGTATTTACATATCAGCCACTGTGCAGGAGAATCCGTATAGGTGTCCGGGTGTTCGAACCGTAATGCGTGCAAAATGGTAAGTAAACGCCGTACTTACATATCTGCCACTGTGCAGGAGAATCCGTATAGGTGTTCGAGTGTTCGAACCCTAATGCATGAGGAATGGTAAGTAAACGCCGTATTTACATATCTGCCACTGTGCAGGAGAATCCGTATAGGTGTTCGAGTGTTCGAACCGTAATGCGTGAGAAATGGTAAGTAAACGCTGTATTTACATATCTGCCACTGTGCAGGAGAATCCGTATTGGTGTTCGAGTGTTCGAACCCTAATGCGTGAGAAATGGTAAGTAAACGCCGTATTTACATAACTGCCACTGTGCAGGAGAATCCGTATAGGTGTTCGAGTGTTCGAACCCTAATGCGTGAGAAATGGCAAGTAAACGCCGCATTTACATATCTGCCACTGTGTAGGAGAATCCGTATAGGTGTTCGAGTGTTCGAACCGTAATGCGTGCAGAATGGTAAGTAAACGTCGTATTTACACATCCGCCACTGTGCTGGATAATCCGTATAGGTGTTCGAGTGTTCGAACCCTAATGCATGAGAAATGGTAAGTAAACGCCGTATTTACTTATCTGCCACTGTGCTGGAGAATCCGTATAGGTGGTCGAGTGTTCGAACCCTAATACGTGCAAAATGGTAAGTAAATGCCGTATTTACATATCTGCCACTGTGCAGGAGAATCCGTATAGGTGTTCGAGTGTTCGAACCCTAATGCATGAGAAATGGTAAGTAAACGCCGTATTTACATATCAACCACTGTGCAGGAGAATCCGTATAGGTGTTCGAGTGTTCGAACCCTAATGCGTGAGAAATGGTAAGTAAATGCCGTATTTACATATCTACCACTGTGTAGGAGAATCCGTATAGGTGTTCGAGTGTTCGAACCGTAATGCGTGCAAAATGGTAAGTAAACGCCGTATTTATATATTTGCCACTGTGCCGGAGAATCCGTATAGGTGTTCCATTGTTCGAACCCTAATGCATGAGAAATGGTAAGTAAACGCCGTATTTACATATCTGCCACTGTGCAGGAGAATCCGTATAGGTGTTCGAGTGTCCGAACCCTAATGCGTTGGAAATGGTAAGTAAACGCCGTATTTACATATCAGCCACTGTGCAGGAGAATCCGTATAGGTGTCCGGGTGTTCGAACCGTAATGCGTGCAAAATGGTAAGTAAACGCCGTAGTTACATATCTGCCACTGTGCAGGAGAATCCGTATAGGTGTTCGAGAGTTCGAACCCTAATGCATGAGAAATGGTAAGTAAACGCCGTATTTACATATCTGCCACTGTGCAGGAGAATCCGTATAGGTGTTCGAGTGTTCGAACCGTAATGCGTGAGAAATGGTAAGTAAACGCCGTATTTACATATCTGCTACTGTGCAGGAGAATCCGTATAGGTGTTCGAGTGTTCGAACCCTAATGCGTGAGAAATGGTAAGTAAACGCCGTATTTACATATCTGCCACTGTGCAGGAGAATCCGTATAGGTGTTCGAGTGTTCGAACCCTAATGCGTGAGAAAAGGTAAGTAAACACCGTATTTACATATCTGCCACACTGCAGGAGAATGCGTATAGGTGTTCGAGTGTTCGAACCGTAATGCGTGCAAAATGGTAAGTAAACGCCGGATTTACATATCTACCATTGTGCAGGAGAATCCGTATAGGTGTTCGAGTGTTCGAACCCTAATGCATGAGAAATGGTAAGTAAACGCCGTATTTACATATCTGCCACTGTGCAGGAGCATCCGTATAGGTGTTCGAGTGTTCGAACCCTAATGCGTGAGAAATGGTAAGTAAACGCCGCATTTACATATCTGTCACTGTGTAGGAGAATCCGTATAGGTGTTCGAGTGTTCGAACCGTAATGCGTGCAAAAAGGTAAGTAAACGTCGTATTTACATATCCGCCACTGTGCTGGATAATCCGTATAGGTGTTCGAGTGTTCGAACCCTAATGCATGAGAAATGGTAAGTAAACGCCGTATTTACTTATCTGCCACTGTGCAGGAGAATCCGTATAGGTGTTCGAGTGTTCGAACCGTAATGCGTGAGAAATGGTAAGTAAACGCCGTATTTACATATCTGCTACTGTGCAGGAGAATCCGTATAGGTGTTCGAGTGTTCGAACCCTAATGCCTGAGAAAAGGTAAGTAAACACCGTATTTACATATCTGCCACAGTGCAGGAGAATGCGTATAGGTGTTCGAGTGTTCGAATCGTAATGCGTGCAAAATGGTAAGTAAACGCCGTATTTACTTATCTGCCACTGTGCAGGAGAATCCGTATAGGTGTTCGAGTGTTCGAACCGTAATGCGTGCAAAATGGTAAGTAAACGCCGTATTTACATATCTGCCACTGTGCAGGAGAATCCGTATTGGTGTTCGAGTGTTCGAACCCTAAAGCGTGAGAAAAGGTAAGTAAACACCGTATTTACATATCTACCATTGTGCAGGAGAATCCGTATAGGTGTTCGAGTGTTCGAACCGTAATGCGTGAGAAATGGTAAGTAAATGCCGCATTTACATATCTGCCATTGTGTAGGAGAATCCGTATAGGTGTTCGACTGTTCGAACCGTAATGCGTGAGAAATGGTAAGTAAGCGTCGTATTTACAGATCCGCCACTGTGCTGGATAATCCGTATAGGTGTTCGAGTGTTCGAACCCTAATGCATGAGAAATGGTAAGTAAACGCTGTATTTACTTATCTGCCACTGTGCAAGAGAATCCGTATAGGTGTTCGATTGTTCGAACCGTAATGCATGCAAAATGGTAAGTAAACGCCGTATTTACATATCTGCTACTGTGCAGGAGAATCCGTATAGGTGTTCGAGTGTTCGAACCCTAATGCGTGAGAAATGGTAAGTAAACGCCGTATTTACATATCTGCCACTGTGCAGGAGAATCCGTATAGGTGTTCGAGTGTTCGAACCCTAATGCGTGAGAAAAGGTAAGTAAACACCGTATTTACATATCTGCCACAGTGCAGGAGAATGCGTATAGGTGTTCGAGTGTTCGAACCGTAATGCGTGCAAAATGGTAAGTAAACGCCGTATTTACTTATCTGCCACTGTGCAGGAGAATCCGTAGAGGTGTTCGAGTGTTCGAACCCTAATGCGTTGGAAATGGTAAGTAAACGCCGTATTTACATATCAGCCACTGTGCAGGAGAATCCGTATAGGTGTCCGGGTGTTCGAACCGTAATGCGTGCAAAATGGTAAGTAAACGCCGTACTTACATATCTGCCACTGTGCAGGAGAATCCGTATAGGTGTTCGAGTGTTCGAACCCTAATGCATGAGGAATGGTAAGTAAACGCCGTATTTACATATCTGCCACTGTGCAGGAGAATCCGTATAGGTGTTCGAGTGTTCGAACCGTAATGCGTGAGAAATGGTAAGTAAACGCCGTATTTACATATCTGCTACTGTGCAGGAGAATCCGTATAGGTGTTCGAGTGTTCGAACCCTAATGCATGGGAAATGGTAAGTAAACGCTGTATTTACATATCTGCCACTGTGCAGGAGAATCCGTATTGGTGTTCGAGTGTTCGAACCCTAATGCGTGAGAAATGGTAAGTAAACGCCGTATTTACATAACTGCCACTGTGCAGGAGAATCCGTATAGGTGTTCGAGTGTTCGAACCCTAATGCGTGAGAAATGGCAAGTAAACGCCGCATTTACATATCTGCCACTGTGTAGGAGAATCCGTATAGGTGTTCGAGTGTTCGAACCGTAATGCGTGCAGAATGGTAAGTAAACGTCGTATTTACACATCCGCCACTGTGCTGGATAATCCGTATAGGTGTTCGAGTGTTCGAACCCTAATGCATGAGAAATGGTAAGTAAACGCCGTAT
This sequence comes from Camellia granthamiana, assembly GCA_036172215.1. Taxonomy (NCBI): domain Eukaryota; kingdom Viridiplantae; phylum Streptophyta; class Magnoliopsida; order Ericales; family Theaceae; genus Camellia; species Camellia granthamiana. The sequence goes on along the minus strand of JAXFYN010000767.1, from coordinate 86,017 downwards.
TTACTTATCTGCCACTGTGCTGGAGAATCCGTATAGGTGGTCGAGTGTTCGAACCCTAATACGTGCAAAATGGTAAGTAAATGCCGTATTTACATATCTGCCACTGTGCAGGAGAATCCGTATAGGTGTTCGAGTGTTCGAACCCTAATGCATGAGAAATGGTAAGTAAACGCCGTATTTACATATCAACCACTGTGCAGGAGAATCCGTATAGGTGTTCGAGTGTTCGAACCCTAATGCGTGAGAAATGGTAAGTAAATGCCGTATTTACATATCTACCACTGTGTAGGAGAATCCGTATAGGTGTTCGAGTGTTCGAACCGTAATGCGTGCAAAATGGTAAGTAAACGCCGTATTTATATATTTGCCACTGTGCAGGAGAATCCGTATTGGTGTTCCATTGTTCGAACCCTAATGCATGAGAAATGGTAAGTAAACGCCGTATTTACATATCTGCCACTGTGCAGGAGAATCCGTATAGGTGTTCGAGTGTCCGAACCCTAATGCGTTGGAAATGGTAAGTAAACGCCGTATTTACATATCAGCCACTGTGCAGGAGAATCCGTATAGGTGTCCGGGTGTTCGAACCGTAATGCGTGCAAAATGGTAAGTAAACGCCGTAGTTACATATCTGCCACTGTGCAGGAGAATCCGTATAGGTGTTCGAGAGTTCGAACCCTAATGCATGAGAAATGGTAAGTAAACGCCGTATTTACATATCTGCCACTGTGCAGGAGAATCCGTATAGGTGTTCGAGTGTTCGAACCGTAATGCGTGAGAAATGGTAAGTAAACGCCGTATTTACATATCTGCTACTGTGCAGGAGAATCCGTATAGGTGTTCGAGTGTTCGAACCCTAATGCGTGAGAAATGGTAAGTAAACGCCGTATTTACATATCTGCCACTGTGCAGGAGAATCCGTATAGGTGTTCGAGTGTTCGAACCCTAATGCGTGAGAAAAGGTAAGTAAACACCGTATTTACATATCTGCCACACTGCAGGAGAATGCGTATAGGTGTTCGAGTGTTCGAACCGTAATGCGTGCAAAATGGTAAGTAAACGCCGGATTTACATATCTACCATTGTGCAGGAGAATCCGTATAGGTGTTCGAGTGTTCGAACCCTAATGCATGAGAAATGGTAAGTAAACGCCGTATTTACATATCTGCCACTGTGCAGGAGCATCCGTATAGGTGTTCGAGTGTTCGAACCCTAATGCGTGAGAAATGGTAAGTAAACGCCGCATTTACATATCTGCCACTGTGTAGGAGAATCCGTATAGGTGTTCGAGTGTTCGAACCGTAATGCGTGCAAAAAGGTAAGTAAACGTCGTATTTACATATCCGCCACTGTGCTGGATAATCCGTATAGGTGTTCGAGTGTTCGAACCCTAATGCATGAGAAATGGTAAGTAAACGCCGTATTTACTTATCTGCCACTGTGCTGGAGAATCCGTATAGGTGGTCGAGTGTTCGAACCCTAATACGTGCAAAATGGTAGGTAAATGCCGTATTTACATATCTGCCACTGTGCAGGAGAATCCGTATAGGTGTTCGAGTGTTCGAACCCTAATGCATGAGAAATGGTAAGTAAACGCCGTATTTACATATCAACCACTGTGCAGGAGAATCCGTATAGGTGTTCGAGTGTTCGAACCCTAATGCGTGAAAAATGGTAAGTAAATGCCGTATTTACATATCTACCACTGTGTTGGAGAATCCGTATAGGTGTTCGAGTGTTCGAACCGTAATGCGTGCAAAATGGTAAGTAAACGCCGTATTTATATATTTGCCACTGTGCAGGAGAATCCGTATAGGTGTTCCATTGTTCGAACCCTAATGCATGAGAAATGGTAAGTAAACGCCGTATTTACATATCTGCCACTGTGCAGGAGAATCCGTATAGGTGTTCGAGTGTCCGAACCCTAATGCGTTGGAAATGGTAAGTAAACGCCGTATTTACAAATCAGCCACTGTGCAGGAGAATCCGTATAGGTGTCCGGGTGTTCGAACCGTAATGCGTGCAAAATGGTAAGTAAACGCCGTAGTTACATATCTGCCACTGTGCAGGAGAATCCGTATAGGTGTTCGAGAGTTCGAACCCTAATGCATGAGAAATGGTAAGTAAACGCCGTATTTACATATCTGCCACTGTGCAGGAGAATCCGTATAGGTGTTCGAGTGTTCGAACCGTAATGCGTGAGAAATGGTAAGTAAACGCCGTATTTACATATCTGCTACTGTGCAGGAGAATCCGTATAGGTGTTCGAGTGTTCGAACCCTAATGCGTGAGAAATGGTAAGTAAACGCCGTATTTACATATCTGCCACTGTGCAGGAGAATCCGTATAGGTGTTCGAGTGTTCGAACCCTAATGCATGAGAAATGGTAAGTAAACGCCGTATTTACATATCTGCCACTGTGCAGGAGCATCCGTATAGGTGTTCGAGTGTTCGAACCCTAATGCGTGAGAAATGGTAAGTAAACGCCGCATTTACATATCTGCCACTGTGTAGGAGAATCCGTATAGGTGTTCGAGTGTTCGAACCGTAATGCGTGCAAAAAGGTAAGTAAACGTCGTATTTACATATCCGCCACTGTGCTGGATAATCCGTATAGGTGTTCGAGTGTTCGAACCCTAATGCATGAGAAATGGTAAGTAAACGCCGTATTTACTTATCTGCCACTGTGCTGGAGAATCCGTATAGGTGGTCGAGTGTTCGAACCCTAATACGTGCAAAATGGTAGGTAAATGCCGTATTTACATATCTGCCACTGTGCAGGAGAATCCGTATAGGTGTTCGAGTGTTCGAACCCTAATGCATGAGAAATGGTAAGTAAACGCCGTATTTACATATCAACCACTGTGCAGGAGAATCCGTATAGGTGTTCGAGTGTTCGAACCCTAATGCGTGAAAAATGGTAAGTAAATGCCGTATTTACATATCTACCACTGTGTTGGAGAATCCGTATAGGTGTTCGAGTGTTCGAACCGTAATGCGTGCAAAATGGTAAGTAAACGCCGTATTTATATATTTGCCACTGTGCAGGAGAATCCGTATAGGTGTTCCATTGTTCGAACCCTAATGCATGAGAAATGGTAAGTAAACGCCGTATTTACATATCTGCCACTGTGCAGGAGAATCCGTATAGGTGTTCGAGTGTCCGAACCCTAATGCGTTGGAAATGGTAAGTAAACGCCGTATTTACAAATCAGCCACTGTGCAGGAGAATCCGTATAGGTGTCCGGGTGTTCGAACCGTAATGCGTGCAAAATGGTAAGTAAACGCCGTAGTTACATATCTGCCACTGTGCAGGAGAATCCGTATAGGTGTTCGAGAGTTCGAACCCTAATGCATGAGAAATGGTAAGTAAACGCCGTATTTACATATCTGCCACTGTGCAGGAGAATCCGTATAGGTGTTCGAGTGTTCGAACCGTAATGCGTGAGAAATGGTAAGTAAACGCCGTATTTACATATCTGCTACTGTGCAGGAGAATCCGTATAGGTGTTCGAGTGTTCGAACCCTAATGCGTGAGAAATGGTAAGTAAACGCCGTATTTACATATCTGCCACTGTGCAGGAGAATCCGTATAGGTGTTCGAGTCTTCGAACCCTAATGCGTGAGAAAAGGTAAGTAAACACCGTATTTACATATCTGCCACACTGCAGGAGAATGCGTATAGGTGTTCGAGTGTTCGAACCGTAATGCGTGCAAAATGGTAAGTAAACGCCGGATTTACATATCTACCATTGTGCAGGAGAATCCGTATAGGTGTTCGAGTGTTCGAACCCTAATGCATGAGAAATGGTAAGTAAACGCCGTATTTACATATCTGCCACTGTGCAGGAGCATCCGTATAGGTGTTCGAGTGTTCGAACCCTAATGCGTGAGAAATGGTAAGTAAACGCCGCATTTACATATCTGCCACTGTGTAGGAGAATCCGTATAGGTGTTCGAGTGTTCGAACCGTAATGCGTGCAAAAAGGTAAGTAAACGTCGTATTTACATATCCGCCACTGTGCTGGATAATCCGTATAGGTGTTCGAGTGTTCGAACCCTAATGCATGAGAAATGGTAAGTAAACGCCGTATTTACTTATCTGCCACTGTGCAGGAGAATCCGTATAGGTGTTCGAGTGTTCGAACCGTAATGCGTGAGAAATGGTAAGTAAACGCCGTATTTACATATCTGCTACTGTGCAGGAGAATCCGTATAGGTGTTCGAGTGTTCGAACCCTAATGCCTGAGAAAAGGTAAGTAAACACCGTATTTACATATCTGCCACAGTGCAGGAGAATGCGTATAGGTGTTCGAGTGTTCGAATCGTAATGCGTGCGAAATGGTAAGTAAACGCCGTATTTACTTATCTGCCACTGTGCAGGAGAATCCGTATAGGTGTTCGAGTGTTCGAACCGTAATGCGTGCAAAATGGTAAGTAAACGCCGTATTTACATATCTGCCACTGTGCAGGAGAATCCGTATTGGTGTTCGAGTGTTCGAACCCTAATGCGTGAGAAAAGGTAAGTAAACACCGTATTTACATATCTACCATTGTGCAGGAGAATCCGTATAGGTGTTCGAGTGTTCGAACCGTAATGCGTGAGAAATGGTAAGTAAATGCCGCATTTACATATCTGCCATTGTGTAGGAGAATCCGTATAGGTGTTCGACTGTTCGAACCGTAATGCGTGAGAAATGGTAAGTAAGCGTCGTATTTACAGATCCGCCACTGTGCTGGATAATCCGTATAGGTGTTCGAGTGTTCGAACCCTAATGCATGAGAAATGGTAAGTAAACGCTGTATTTACTTATCTGCCACTGTGCAAGAGAATCCGTATAGGTGTTCGATTGTTCGAACCGTAATGCATGCAAAATGGTAAGTAAACGCCGTATTTACATATCTGCCACTGTGCAGGAGAATCCGTATAGGTGTTCGAGTGTTCGAACCCTAATGCGTGAGAAAACGTAAGTAAACACCGTATTTACATATCTGCCACTGTGCAGGCGAATCCGTATAGGTGTTCGAGTGTTCGAACCCTAATGCGTGAGAAAAGGTAAGTAAACACCGTATTTACATATCTGCCACAGTGCAGGAGAATCCGTATAGGTGTTCGAGTGTTTGACCCCTAATGCGTGGGAAATGGTAAGTAAACGCCGTATTTACATATCTGCCGCTGTGCAGGGGAATCCGTATAGGTGTTCGAGTGTTCGAACCCTAATGCATCAGAAATGGTAAGTAAACGCCGTATTTACATATCTGCCACTGTGCAGGAGCATCCGTAAAGGTGTTCGAGTGTTCGAACCCTAATGCGTGAGAAATGGTAAGTAAACGCCGTATTTACAAATCTGCCACTGTGTACGAGAATCCATATAGGTGTTCGAGTGTTAGAACCGTAATGCGTGCAAAATGGTAAGTAAACGCCGTATTTACATATCTGCCACTGAGCAGGAGAATCCGTATAGGTGTTCGAGTGTTCGAACCCTAATGCGTGAGAAATGGTAAGTAAATGCCGTATTTACAAATCTGCCACTGTGTACGAGAATCCATATAGGTGTTCGAGTGTTAGAACCGTAATGCGTGCAAAATGGTAAGTAAACGCCGTATTTACATATCTGCCACTGTGCAGGAGAATCCGTATAGTTGTTCGAGTGTTCGAACCCTAATGCGGGAGAAATGGTAAGTAAACGCCGTATTTACAAATCTGCCACTGTGTACGAGAATCCATATAGGTGTTCGAGTGTTAGAACCGTAATGCGTGCAAAATGGTAAGTAAACGCCGTATTTACATATCTGCCACTGTGCAGGAGAATCCGTATAGGTGTTCGAGTGTTCGAACCCAAACGCGTGAGAAATGGTAAGTAAACGCCGTATTTACAAATCTGCCACTGTGTAGGAGAATTCGTATAGGTGTTCGAGTGTTCGAACCGTAATGCGTGCAAAATGGTAAATAAACGCCGTATTTACATATCTGCCACTGTGCAGGAGAATCCGTATAGGTGGTCGAGTGTTCGAACCCTAATGCATGAGAAATGGTAAGTAAACGCCGTATTTACATATCTGCCACTGTGCAGGAGCATCCGTATAGGTGTTCGAGTGTTCGAACCTAATGCCTGAGAAATGGTAAGTAAACGCCGTATTTACATAACTGCCACTGTGCAGGAGAATCCGTATAGGTGTTCGAGTGTTCGAACCCTAATGCGTGCGAAATGGTAAGTAAATGCCGTATTTACAAATCTGCCACTGTGTACGAGAATCCATATAGGTGTTCGAGTGTTAGAACCGTAATGCGTGCAAAATGGTAAGTAAACGTCGTATTTACATATCCGCCACTGTGCCGGATAATCCGTATAGGTGTTCGAGTGTTCGAACCCTAATGCATGAGAAATGGTAAGTAAACGCCGTATTTACTTATCTGCCACTGTGCAGGAGAATCCGTATAGGTGTTCGAGTGTTCGAACCCTAATGCGTGCAAAATGGTAAATAAACGCCGTATTTACATGTCTGCCACTGTGCAGGAGAATCCGTATAGGTGTTCGAGTGTTCGAAGCCTAATGCGTGAGAAATGGTAAGTAAACGCCGTATTTACAAATCTGCCACTGTGTAGGAGAATCCGTATAGGTGTTCGAGTGTTCGAACCCTAATGCATGCAAAATGGTAAATAAACGCCGTATTTACATATCTGCCACTGTGCAGGAGAATCCGTATAGGTGTTCGAGTGTTCGAACGCTAATGCATGAGAAATGGTAAGTAAACGCCGTATTTACATATCTGCCACTGTGCAGGAGCATCCATATAGGTGTTCGAGTGTTCGAACCCTAATGCGTGAGAAATGGTAAGTAAACGCCGTATTTACATATCTGCCACTGTGCAGGAGAATCCGTATAGGTGTTCGAGTGTCCGAACCCAATGCGTGAGAAATGGTAAGTAAACGCCGCATTTACATATCTGCCACTGTGTAGGAGAATCCGTATAGGTGTTCGAGTGTTCGAACCGTAATGCGTGCAAAAAGGTAAGTAAACGTCGTATTTACATATCCGCCACTGTGCTGGATAATCCGTATAGGTGTTCGAGTGTTCGAACCCTAATGCATGAGAAATGGTAAGTAAACGCCGTATTTACTTATCTGCCACTGTGCAGGAGAATCCGTATAGGTGTTCGAGTGTTCGAACCGTAATGCGTGCAAAATGGTAAGTAAACGCCGTATTTAAATATCTGCCACTGTACAGGAGAATCCGTATTGGTGTTCGAGTGTTCGAACCCTAATGCGTGAGAAAAGGTAAGTAAACACCGTATTTACATATCTGCCACTGTGCAGGAGAATCCGTATAGGTGTTCGAGTGTTCGAACCCTAATGCGTGAGAAAAGGTAAGTAAACACCGTATTTACATATCTGCCACAGTACAGGAGAATCCGTATAGGTGTTCGAGTGTTCGACCGCTAATGCGTGGGAAATGGTAAGTAAACGCCGTATTTACATATCTGCCACTGTGCAGGGGAATCCGTATAGGTGTTCAAGTGTTCGAACCCTAATGCATGAGAAATGGTAAGTAAACGCCGTATTTACATATCCGCCACTGTGCAGGAGATTCCGTATAGGTGTTCGAGTGTTCGAACCGTAATGCGTGTAAAATGGTAAGTAAACGCCGTATTTACATATCTGCCACTGTGCAGGAGAATCCGTATTGGTGTTCGATTGTTCGAACCCTAATGCGTGAGAAAAGGTAAGTAAACACCGTATTTACATGTCTGCCACTGTGCAGGGGAATCCGTATAGGTGTTCGAGTGTTCGAACCCTAATGCATGAGAAATGGTAAGTAAACGCCGTATTTACTTATCTGCCACTGTGCAGGAGAATCCGTATAGGTGTTCGAGTGTTCGAACCGTAATGCGTGCAAAATGGTAAGTAAACGCCGTATTTACATATCTGCCACTGTGCAGGAGAATCCGTATTGGTGTTCGAGTGTTCGAACCCTAATGCGTGAGAAAAGGTAAGTAAACACCGTATTTACATATCTGCCACTGTGCAGGAGAATCCGTATAGGTGTTTGAGTGTTCGAACCCTAATGCGTGAGAAAAGGTAAGTAAACACCGTATTTACATATCTGCCACAGTACAGAAGAATCCGTATAGGTGTTCGAGTGTTCGACCGCTAATGCGTGGGAAATGGTAAGTAAACGCCGTATTTACATATCTGCCACTGTGCAGGGGAATCCGTATAGGTGTTCGAGTGTTCGAACCCTAATGCGTGAGAAATGGTAAGTAAACGCCGTATTTACATATCTGCCACTGTGCAGGAGAATCCGTATAGGTGTTCAAGTGTTCGAACCCGAATGCGTGAGAAATGGTAAGTAAACGCCGTATTTACAAATCTGCCACTATGTACGAGAATCCGTATAGGTATTCGAGTGTTCGAACCCTAATGCGTGAGAAATGGTAAGTAAACGCCGTATTTACATAACTGCCACTGTGCAGGAGAATCCGTATAGGTGTTCGAGTGTTCGAACCCTAATGGGTGAGAAATGGCAAGTAAACGCCGCATTTACATATCTGCCACTGTGTAGGAGAATCCGTATAGGTGTTCGAGTGTTCGAACCGTAATGCGTGCAAAATGGAAAGTAAACGTCGTATTTACATATCCGCCACTGTGCTGGATAATCCGTATAGGTGTTCGACTGTTCGAACCCTAATGCACGAGAAATGGTAAGTAAACGCCGTATTTACATATCTGCCACTGTGCAGGAGAATCCGTATAGGTATTCGAGTGTTCGAACCCTAATGCGTGCAAAATGGTACGTAAACGCCGTATTTACATATCTGCCACTGTGCAGGAGAATCCGTATTGGTGTTCGATTGTTCGAACCCTAATGCGTGAGAAAAGGTAAGTAAACACCGTATTTACATGTCTGCTACTGTGCAGGGGAATCCGTATAGGTGTTCGAGTGTTCGAACCCTAATGCATGAGAAATGGTAAGTAAACGCCGTATTTACTTATCTGCCACTGTGCAGGAGAATCCGTATAGGTGTTCGAGTGTTCGAACCGTAATGCGTGCAAAGTGGTAAGTAAACGCCGTATTTACATATCTGCCACAGTACAGGAGAATCCGTATAGGTGTTCGAGTGTTCGACCGCTAATGCGTGGGAAATGGTAAGTAAACGCCGTATTTACATATCTGCCACTGTGCAGGGGAATCCGTATAGGTGTTCAAGTGTTCGAACCCTAATGCATGAGAAATGGTAAGTAAACGCCGTATTTACATATCCGCCACTGTGCAGGAGATTCCGTATAGGTGTTCGAGTGTTCGAACCGTAATGCGTGTAAAATGGTAAGTAAACGCCGTATTTACATATCTGCCACTGTGCAGGAGAATCCGTATTGGTGTTCGATTGTTCGAACCCTAATGCGTGAGAAAAGGTAAGTAAACACCGTATTTACATGTCTGCCACTGTGCAGGGGAATCCGTATAGGTGTTCGAGTGTTCGAACCCTAATGCATGAGAAATGGTAAGTAAACGCCGTATTTACTTATCTGCCACTGTGCAGGAGAATCCGTATAGGTGTTCGAGTGTTCGAACCGTAATGCGTGCAAAATGGTAAGTAAACGCCGTATTTACATATCTGCCACTGTGCAGGAGAATCCGTATTGGTGTTCGAGTGTTCGAACCCTAATGCGTGAGAAAAGGTAAGTAAACACCGTATTTACATATCTGCCACTGTGCAGGAGAATCCGTATAGGTGTTTGAGTGTTCGAACCCTAATGCGTGAGAAAAGGTAAGTAAACACCGTATTTACATATCTGCCACAGTACAGAAGAATCCGTATAGGTGTTCGAGTGTTCGACCGCTAATGCGTGGGAAATGGTAAGTAAACGCCGTATTTACATATCTGCCACTGTGCAGGGGAATCCGTATAGGTGTTCGAGTGTTCGAACCCTAATGCGTGAGAAATGGTAAGTAAACGCCGTATTTACATATCTGCCACTGTGCAGGAGAATCCGTATAGGTGTTCAAGTGTTCGAACCCGAATGCGTGAGAAATGGTAAGTAAACGCCGTATTTACAAATCTGCCACTATGTACGAGAATCCGTATAGGTATTCGAGTGTTCGAACCCTAATGCGTGAGAAATGGTAAGTAAACGCCGTATTTACATAACTGCCACTGTGCAGGAGAATCCGTATAGGTGTTCGAGTGTTCGAACCCTAATGGGTGAGAAATGGCAAGTAAACGCCGCATTTACATATCTGCCACTGTGTAGGAGAATCCGTATAGGTGTTCGAGTGTTCGAACCGTAATGCGTGCAAAATGGAAAGTAAACGTCGTATTTACATATCCGCCACTGTGCTGGATAATCCGTATAGGTGTTCGACTGTTCGAACCCTAATGCACGAGAAATGGTAAGTAAACGCCGTATTTACATATCTGCCACTGTGCAGGAGAATCCGTATAGGTATTCGAGTGTTCGAACCCTAATGCGTGCAAAATGGTACGTAAACGCCGTATTTACATATCTGCCACTGTGCAGGAGAATCCGTATTGGTGTTCGATTGTTCGAACCCTAATGCGTGAGAAAAGGTAAGTAAACACCGTATTTACATGTCTGCTACTGTGCAGGGGAATCCGTATAGGTGTTCGAGTGTTCGAACCCTAATGCATGAGAAATGGTAAGTAAACGCCGTATTTACTTATCTGCCACTGTGCAGGAGAATCCGTATAGGTGTTCGAGTGTTCGAACCGTAATGCGTGCAAAGTGGTAAGTAAACGCCGTATTTACATATCTGCCACTGTGCAGGAGAATCCGTATTGGTGTTCGAGTGTTCGAACCCTAATGCGTGAGAAAAGGTAAGTAAACACCGTATTTACATATCTGCCACTGTGCAGGAGAATCCGTATAGGTGTTTGAGTGTTCGAACCCTAATGCGTGAGAAAAGGTAAGTAAACACCGTATTTACATATCTGCCACCGTACAGAAGAATCCGTATAGGTGTTCGAGTGTTCGACCGCTAATGCGTGGGAAATGGTAAGTAAACGCCGTATTTACATATCTGCCACTGTGCAGGGGAATCCGTATAGGTGTTCGAGTGTTCGAACCCTAATGCGTGAGAAATGGTAAGTAAACGCCGTATTTACATATCTGCCACTGTGCAGGAGAATCCGTATAGGTGTTCAAGTGTTCGAACCCGAATGCGTGAGAAATGGTAAGTAAACGCCGTATTTACAAATCTGCCACTATGTACGAGAATCCGTATAGGTGTTCGAGTGTTCGAACCGTAATGCGTGCAAAATGGTAAGTAAACGCCGTATTTACATATCTGCCACTGTGCAGGAGAATCCGTATAGGTATTCGAGTGTTCGAACCCTAATGCATGAGAAATGGTAAGTAAACGATGTATTTACATATCTGCCACTGTGCAGGAGAATCCGTATAGGTGTTCGAGTGTTCGAACCCTAATGCGTGAGAAATGGTAAGTAAACGCCGTATATACATAATTGCCACTGTGCAGGAGAATCCGTATAGGTGTTCGAGTGTTCGAACCCTAATGCGTGATAAATGGTAAGTAAACGCCGCCTTTACATATCTGCCGCTGTATAGGAGAATCCGTATAGGTGTTCGAGTGTTCGAACCGTAATGCCTGCAAAATGGTAAGTAAACGTCGTATTTACATATCTGCCACTGTGCTGGATAATCCGTATAGGTGTTCGAGTGTTCAAACCCTAATGCATGAGAAATGGTAAGTAAACGCCGTATTTACTTATCTGCCACTGTGCAGGAGGATCCGTATAGGTGTTCGAGTGTTCGAACCCTAATTCGTGCAAAATGGTAAGTAAACGCCGTATTAACATATCTGCCACTGGGCAGGAGAATCCGTATAGGTGTTCGAGTGTTCGAACCCTAATGCGTGAGAAATGGTAAGTAAACGCCGTATTTACAAATCTGCCACTGTGTAGGAGAATCTGTGTAGGTGTTCGAGTGTTCGAACCGTAATGCGTGCAAAGTGGTAAGTAAACGCCGTATTTACATATCTGCCACTGTGCAGGAGAATCCGTATTGGTGTTCGAGTGTTCGAACCCTAATGCGTGAGAAAAGGTAAGTAAACACCGTATTTACATATCTGCCACTGTGCAGGAGAATCCGTATAGGTGTTTGAGTGTTCGAACCCTAATGCGTGAGAAAAGGTAAGTAAACACCGTATTTACATATCTGCCACCGTACAGAAGAATCCGTATAGGTGTTCGAGTGTTCGACCGCTAATGCGTGGGAAATGGTAAGTAAACGCCGTATTTACATATCTGCCACTGTGCAGGGGAATCCGTATAGGTGTTCGAGTGTTCGAACCCTAATGCGTGAGAAATGGTAAGTAAACGCCGTATTTACATATCTGCCACTGTGCAGGAGAATCCGTATAGGTGTTCAAGTGTTCGAACCCGAATGCGTGAGAAATGGTAAGTAAACGCCGTATTTACAAATCTGCCACTATGTACGAGAATCCGTATAGGTGTTCGAGTGTTCGAACCGTAATGCGTGCAAAATGGTAAGTAAACGCCATATTTACATATCTGCCACTGTGCAGGAGAATCCGTATAGGTATTCGAGTGTTCGAACCGTAATGCATGAGAAATGGTAAGTAAACGATGTATTTACATATCTGCCACTGTGCAGGAGAATCCGTATAGGTGTTCGAGTGTTCGAACCCTAATGCGTGAGAAATGGTAAGTAAACGCCGTATTTACATAATTGCCACTGTGCAGGAGAATCCGTATAGGTGTTCGAGTGTTCGAACCCTAATGTGTGATAAATGGTAAGTAAACGCCGCCTTTACATATCTGCCGCTGTATAGGAGAATCCGTATAGGTGTTCGAGTGTTCGAACCGTAATGCCTGCAAAATGGTAAGTAAACGTCGTATTTACATATCTGCCACTGTGCTGGATAATCCGTATAGGTGTTCGAGTGTTCAAACCCTAATGCATGAGAAATGGTAAGTAAACGCCGTATTTACTTATCTGCCACTGTGCAGGAGGATCCGTATAGGTGTTCGAGTGTTCGAACCCTAATTCGTGCAAAATGGTAAGTAAACGCCGTATTCACATATCTGCCACTGGGCAGGAGAATCCGTATAGGTGTTCGAGTGTTCGAACCCTAATGCGTGAGAAATGGTAAGTAAACGCCGTATTTACAAATCTGCCACTGTGTAGGAGAATCCGTGTAGGTGTTTGAGTGTTCGAACCGTAATGCATGCAAAATGGTAAGTAAACGCCGTATTTACATATCTGCCACTGTGCAGGAGAATCCGTATAGGTGTTCGAGTGTTCGAACCCTAATGCGTGAGAAATGGCAAGTAAACGCCGCATTTACATATCTGCCACTGTGTAGGAGAATCCGTATAGGTGTTCGAGTGTTCGAACCGTAATGCGTGCAAAATGGTAAGTAAACGTCGTATTTACATATCCGCCACTGTGCTGGATAATCCGTATAGGTGTTCGACTGTTCGAACCCTAATGCACGAGAAATGGTAAGTAAACGCCGTATTTACTTATCTGTCACTGTGCTGGAGAATCCGTATAGGTGTTCGAGTGTTCGAACCCTAATGCGTGAGAAATGGTAAGTAAACGCCGTATTTACATATCTGCCACTGTGCAGGAGAATCCGTATAGGTGTTCCAGTGTTCGAACCCGAATGCGTGAGAAATGGTAAGTAAACGCCGTATTTACAAATCTGCCACTATGTACGAGAATCCGTATAGGTGTTCGAGTGTTCGAACCGTAATGCGTGCAAAATGGTAAGTAAACGCCGTATTTACATATCTGCCACTGTGCAGGAGAATCCGTATAGGTATTCGAGTGTTCGAACCCTAATGCGTGCAAAATGGTAAGTAAACGCCGTATTTACATATCTGCCACTGTGCAGGAGAATCCGTATAGGTATTCGAGTGTTCGAACCCTAATGCATGAGAAATGGTAAGTAAACGATGTATTTACATATCTGCCACTGTGCAGGAGAATCCGTATAGGTGTTCGAGTGTTCGAACCCTAATGCGTGAGAAAAGGTAAGTAAACACCGTATTTACATGTCTGCCACTGTGCAGGGGAATCCGTATAGGTGTTCGAGTGTTCGAACCCTAATGCATGAGAAATGGTAAGTAAACGCCGTATTTACTTATCTGCCACTGTGCAGGAGAATCCGTATAGGTGTTCGAGTGTTCGAACCGTAATGCGTGCAAAATGGTAAGTAAACGCCGTATTTACATATCTGCCACTGTGCAGGAGAATCCGTATAGGTATTCGAGTGTTCGAACCCTAATGCATGAGAAATGGTAAGTAAACGATGTATTTACATATCTGCCACTGTGCAGGAGAATCCGTATAGGTGTTCGAGTGTTCGAACCCTAATGCGTGAGAAATGGTAAGTAAACGCCGTATTTACATAATTGCCACTGTGCAGGAGAATCCGTATAGGTGTTCGAGTGTTCGAACGCTAATGCGTGAGAAATGGTAAGTAAACGCCGCCTTTACATATCTGCCACTGTATAGGAGAATCCGTAGAGGTGTTCGAGTGTTCGAACCATAATGCCTGCAAAATGGTAAGTAAACGTCGTATTTACATATCTGCCACTGTGCTGGATAATCCGTATAGGTGTTCGAGTGTTCAAACCCTAATGCATGAGAAATGGTAAGTAAACGCCGTATTTACTTATCTGCCACTGTGCAGGAGGATCCGTATAGGTGTTCGAGTGTTCGAACCTTAATTCGTGCAAAATGGTAAGTAAACGCCGTATTTACATATCTGCCACTGGGCAGGAGAATCCGTATAGGTGTTCGAGTGTTCGAACCCTAATGCGTGAGAAATGGTAAGTAAACGCCGTATTTACAAATCTGCCACTGTGTAGGAGAATCCGTGTAGGTGTTCGAGTGTTCGAACCGTAATGCATGCAAAATGGTAAGTAAACGCCGTATTTACATATCTGCCACTGTGCAGGAGAATCCGTATAGGTGTTCGAGTGTTCGAACCCTAATGCATGGGAAATGGTAAGTAAACGCTGTATTTACATATCTGCCACTGTGCAGGAGAATCCGTATTGGTGTTCGAGTGTTCGAACCCTAATGCGTGAGAAATGGTAAGTAAACGCCGTATTTACATAACTGCCACTGTGCAGGAGAATCCGTATAGGTGTTCGAGTGTTCGAACCCTAATGCGTGAGAAATGGCAAGTAAACGCCGCATTTACATATCTGCCACTGTGTAGGAGAATCCGTATAGGTGTTCGAGTGTTCGAACCGTAATGCGTGCAAAATGGTAAGTAAACGTCGTATTTACATATCCGCCACTGTGCTGGATAATCCGTATAGGTGTTCGACTGTTCGAACCCTAATGCACGAGAAATGGTAAGTAAACGCCGTATTTACTTATCTGTCACTGTGCTGGAGAATCCGTATAGGTGTTCGAGTGTTCGAACCCTAATGCGTGCAAAATGGTAAGTAAATGCCGTATTCACATATCTGCCACTGTGCAGGAGAATCCGTATGTTTTCGAGTGTTCGAACCCTAATGCATGAGAAATGGTAAGTAAACGCCGTATTTACATATCAACCACTGTGCAGGAGAATTCGTATAGGTGTTCGAGTGTTCGAACCCTAATGCGTGAGAAATGGTAAGTAAACACCGTATTTACATATCTGCCACTGTGTAGGAGAATCCGTATAGGTGTTCGAGTGTTCGAACCGTAATGCGTGCAAAATGGTAAGTAAACGCCGTATTTACATATTTGCCACTGTGCAGGAGAATCCGTATAGGTGTTCCATTGTTTGAACCCTAATGCATGTGAAATGGTAAGTAAACGCCGTATTTACATATCTGCCACTGTCCAGGAGAATCCGTATAGGTGTTCGAGTGTATGAACCCTAATGCGTTGGAAATGGTAAGTAAACGCCGTATTTACATATCAGCCACTGAGCAGGAGAATCCGTATAAGTGTCCGGGTGTTCGAACCGTAATGCGTGCAAAATGGTAAGTAAACGCCGTATTTACATATCTGCCACTGTGCAGGAGAATCCGTATAGGTGTTCGCGTGTTCGAACCCTAATGCATGAGAAATGGTAAGTAAACGCCGTATTTACATATCTGCCACTATGCAGGAGAATCCGTATAGGTGTTCGAGTGTTCGAACCGTAATGCGTGAGAAATGGTAAGTAAACGCCGTATTTACATATCTGCTACTGTGCAGGAGAATCCGTATAGGTGTTCGAGTGTTCGAACCCTAATGCGTGAGAAAAGGTAAGTAAACACCGTATTTACATATCTGCCACAGTGCAGGAGAATGCGTATAGGTGTTCGAGTGTTCGAACCGTAATGCGTGCAAAATGGTAAGTAAACGCCGGATTTACATATCTGCCACTGTGCAGGAGAATCCGTATAGGTGTTCGAGTGTTCGAACCCTAATGCGTGAGAAAAGGTAAGTAAACACCGTATTTACATATCTGCCACAGTGCAGGAGAATGCGTATAGGTGTTCGAGTGTTCGAACCGTAATGCGTGCAAAATGGTAAGTAAACGCCGGATTTACATATCTGCCACTGTGCAGGAGAATCCGTATAGGTGTTCGAGTGTTCGAACCGTAATGCGTGCAAAAAGGTAAGTAAACGTCGTATTTACATATCCGCCACTGTGCTGGATAATCCGTATAGGTGTTCGAGTGTTCGAACCCTAATGCATGAGAAATGGTAAGTATACGCCGTATTTACATATCTGCCACTGTGCAGGAGCATCCGTATAGGTGTTCGAGTGTCCGAACCCTAATGCGTGAGAAATGGTAACTAAACGCCGCATTTACATATCTGCCACTGTGTAGGAGAATCCGTATAGGTGTTCGAGTGTTCGAACCGTAATGCGTGCAAAAAGGTAAGTAAACGTCGTATTTACATATCCGCCACTGTGCTGGATAATCCGTATAGGTGTTCGAGTGTTCGAACCCTAATGCATGAGAAATGGTAAGTAAACGCCGTATTTACTTATCTGCCACTGTGCAGGAGAATCCGTATAGGTGTTCGAGTGTTCGAACCGTAATGCGTGCAAAATGGTAAGGAAACGCCGTATTTACATATCTGCCACTGTGCAGGAGAATCCGTATTGGTGTTCGAGTGTTCGAACCCTAATGCGTGAGAAAAGGTAAGTAAACACCGTATTTACATATCTGCCACTGTGCAGGAGAATCCGTATAGGTGTTCGAGTGTTCGAACCCTAATGCGTGAGAAACGGTAAGTAAACACCGTATTTACATATCTGCCACAGTACAGGAGAATCCGTATAGGTGTTCGAGTGTTCGAACACTAATGCATGAGAAATGGTATGTAAACGCCGTATTTACATATCCGCCACTGTGCAGGAGCATCCGTATAGGTGTTCGAGTGTTCGAACCCTAATGCGTGAGAAATGGTAAGTAAACGCCGTATTTACATATCTGCCACGGTGCAGGAGAATCCGTATAGGTGTTCGAGTGTTCGAACCCTAATGCGTGAGAAATGGTAAGTAAACGCCGTATTTAAATATCGGCCACTGTGCAGGAGAATCCGTATAGGTGTTCGAGTGTTCGAACCTTAATGCGTGAGAAATGGTAAGTAAACGCCGTATTTACAAATCTGTCACTGTGTACGAGAATCCATATAGGTGTTCGAGCGTTAGAACCGTAATGCGTGCAAAATGGTAAGTAAACGCCGTATTTACATATCTGCCACTGGGCAGGAGAATCCGTATAGGTGTTCGAGTGTTCGAACCCTAATGCGTGAGAAATGGTAAGTAAACGCCGTATTTACAAATCTGCCACTGTGTACGAGAATCCGTGTAGGTGTTCGAGTGTTCGAACCGTAATGCGTGCAAAATGGTAAGTAAACGCCGTATTTACATATCTGCCACTGTGCAGGAGAATCCCTATAGGTGTTCGAGTGTTCGAACCCTAATGCATGGGAAATGGTAAGTAAACGCTGTATTTACATATCTGCCACTGTGCAGGAGAATCCGTATTGCTGTTCGAGTGTTCGAACCCTAATGCGTGAGAAATGGTAAGTAAACGCCGTATGTACATAACTGCCACTGTGCAGGAGAATCCGTATAGGTGTTCGAGTGTTCGAACCCTAATGCGTGAGAAACGGCAAGTAAACGCCGCATTTACATATCTGCCACTGTGTAGGAGAATCCGTATAGGTGTTCGAGTGTTCGAACCCTAATGCATGAGAAATGGTAAGTAAACGCCGTATTTACTTATCTGCCACTGTGCAGGAGAATCCGTATAGGTGTTCGAGTGTTCGAACCGTAATGCGTGAGAAATGGTAAGTAAACGCCGTATTTACATATCTGCTACTGTGCAGGAGAATCCGTATAGGTGTTCGAGTGTTCGAACCCTAATGCGTGCAAAATGGTAAGTAAATGCCGTATTTACATATCTGCCACTGTGCAGGAGAATCCGTATTGGTGTTCGAGTGTTCGAACCCTAATGCATGAGAAATGGTAAGTAAACGCCGTATTTACATATCAACCACTGTGCAGGAGAATCCGTATAGGTGTTCGAGTGTTCGAACCCTAATGCGTGAGAAATGGTAAGTAAACACCGTATTTACATATCTACCACTGTGTAGGAGAATCCGTATAGGTGTTCGAGTGTTCGAACCGTAATGCGTGCAAAATGGTAAGTAAACGCCGTATTTATATATTTGCCACTGTGCAGGAGAATCCGTATAGGTGTTCCATTGTTCGAACCCTAATGCATGAGAAATGGTAAGTAAACGCCGTATTTACATATCTGCCACTGTGCAGGAGAATCCGTATAGGTGTTCGAGTGTTCGAACCCTAATGCGTTGGAAATGGTAAGTAAACGCCTTATTTACATATCAGCCACTGTGCAGGAGAATCCGTATAGGTGTCCGGGTGTTCGAACCGTAATGCGTGCAAAATTGTAAGTAAACGCCGTACTTACATATCTGCCACTGTGGAGGAGAATCCGTACAGGTGTTCGAGTGTTCGAACCCTAATGCATGAGAAATGGTAAGTAAACGCCGTATTTATATATCTGCCACTGTGCAGGAGAATCCGTATCAGTGTTCGAGTGTTCGAACCGTAATGCGTGAGAAATGGTAAGTAAACGCCGTATTTACATATCTGCTGCTGTGCATGAGAATCCGTATAGGTGTTCGAGTGTTCGAACCCTAATGCGTGAGAAATGGTAAGTAAACGCCGTATTTACATATCTGCCACTGTGCAGGAGAATCCGTATAGGTGTTCGAGTGTTCGAACCCTAATGCGTGAGAAAAGGTAAGTAAACACCGTATTTACATATCTGCCACAGTGCAGGAGAATGCGTATTGGTGTTCGAGTGTTCGAACCGTAATGCGTGCAAAATGGTAAGTAAACGCCGGATTTACATATCTGCCATTGTGCAGCAGAATCCGTATAGGTGTTCGAGTGTTCGAACCCTAATGCATGAGAAATGGTAAGTAAACGCCGTATTTACATATCTGCCACTGTGCAGGAGCATCCGTATAGGTGTTCGAGTGTTCGAACCCTAATGCGTGAGAAATGGTAAGTAAACGCCGCATTTACATATCTGCCACTGTGTAGGACAATCCGTATAGGTGTTCGAGTGTTCGAACCGTAATGCGTGCAAAAAGGTAAGTAAACGTCGTATTTACATATCCGCCACTGTGCTGGATAATCCGTATAGGTATTCGAGTGTTCGAACCCTAATGCATGAGAAATGGTAAGTAAACGCCGTATTTACTTATCTGCCACTGTGCAGGAGAATCCGTATAGGTGTTCGAGTGTTCGAACCGTAATGCGTGAGAAATGGTAAGTAAACGCCGTATTTACATATCTGCTACTGTGCAGGAGAATCCGTATAGGTGTTCGAGTGTTCGAACCCTAATGCGTGAGAAATGGTAAGTAAACGCCGTATTTACATATCTGCCACTGTGTAGGAGAATCCGTACAGGTGTTCGAGTGTTCGAACCCTAATGCGTGAGAAAAGGTAAGTAAACACCGTATTTACATATCTGCCACAGTGCAGGAGAGTGCGTATAGGTGTTCGAGTGTTCGAACCGTAATGCGTGCAAAATGGTAAGTAAACGCCGTATTTACTTATCTGCCACTGTGCAGGAGAATCCGTAGAGGTGTTCGAGTGTTCGAACCCTAATGCGTTGGAAATGGTAAGTAAACGCCGTATTTACATATCAGCCACTGTGCAGGAGAATCCGTATAGGTGTCCGGGTGTTCGAACCGTAATGCGTGCAAAATGGTAAGTAAACGCCGTACTTACATATCTGCCACTGTGCAGGAGAATCCGTATAGGTGTTCGAGTGTTCGAACCCTAATGCACGAGAAATGGTAAGTAAACGCCGTATTTACATATCTGCCACTGTGCAGGAGAATCCGTATAGGTGTTGCAGTGTTCGAACCGTAATGCGTGAGAAATGGTAAGTAAACGCCGTATTTACATATCTGCTACTGTGCAGGAGAATCCGTATAGGTGTTCGAGTGTTCGAACCCTAATGCATGGGAAATCGTAAGTAAACGCTATATTTACATATCTGCCACTGTGCAGGAGAATCCGTATTGGTGTTCGAGTGTTCGAACCCTAATGCGTGAGAAATGGTAAGTAAACGCCGTATTTACATAACTGCCACTGTGCAGGAGAATCCGTATAGGTGTTCGAGTGTTCGAACCCTAATGCGTGAGAAATGGCAAGTGAACGCCGCATTTACATATCTGCCACTGTGTAGGAGAATCCGTATAGGTGTTCGAGTGTTCGAACCGTAATGCGTGCAAAATGGTAAGTAAACGTCGTATTTACATATCCGCCACTGTGCTGGATAATCCGTATAGGTGTTCGAGTGTTCGAACCCTAATGGATGAGAAATGGTAAGTAAACGCCGTATTTACTTATCTGCCACTGTGCTGGAGAATCCGTATAGGTGTTCGAGTGTTCGAACCGTAATGCGTGCAAAATGGTAAGTAAATGCCGTATTTACATATCTGCCACGGTGCAGGAGAATCCGTATAGGTGTTCGAGTGTTCGAACCCTAATGCATGAGAAATGGTAAGTAAACGCCGTATTTACATATCAACCACTGTGCAGGAGAATCCGTATAGGTGTTCGAGTGTTCGAACCCTAATGCGTGAGAAATGGTAAGTAAATGCCGTATTTACATATCTGCCACTGTGTAGGAGAATCCGTATAGGTGTTCGAGTGTTCGAACCGTAATGCGTGCAAAATGGTAAGTAAACGTCTTATTTACATATCCGCGACTGTGCTGGATAATCCGTATAGGTGTTCGAGTGTTCGAACCCTAATGCATGAGAAATGGTAAGTAAACGCCGTATTTACTTATCTGCCACTGTGCAGGAGAATCCGTATAGGTGTTCGAGTGTTCGAACCCTAATGCTTGAAAAATGGTAAGTAAACGCCGTATTTACATATCAACCACTGTGCAGGAGAATCCGTATAGGTGTTCGAGTGTTCGAACCCTAATGCGTGAGAAATGGTAAGTAAACGCCGTATTTACAAATCTGCCACTGTGTACGAGAATCCGTATAGGTGTTCGAGTGTTCGAACCGTAATGCGTGCAAAATGGTAAGTAAACGCCGTATTTACATATCTGCCACTGAGCAGGAGAATCCGTATAGGTGTTCGAGTGTTCGAACCGTATTGCGTGAGAAATGGTAAGTAAACGCCGTATTTACATATCTGCTACTGTGCAGGAGAATCCGTATAGGTGTTCGAGTGTTCGAACCCTAATGCGTGAGAAATGGTAAGTAAACGCCGTATTTACATATCTGCCACTGTGCAGGAGAATCCGTATAGGTGTTCGAGTGTTCGAACCCTAATGCGTGAGAAAAGGTAAGTAAACACCGTATTTACATATCTGCCACAGTGCAGGAGAATGCGTATAGGTGTTCGAGTGTTCGAACCGTAATGCGTGCAAAATGATAAGTAAACGCCGGATTTACATATCTGCCATTGTGCAGGAGAATCCGTATAGGTGTTCGAGTGTTCGAACCCTAATGCATGAGAAATGGTAAGTAAACGCCGTATTTACATATCTGCCACTGTGCAGGAGCATCCGTATAGGTGTTCGAGTTCGAGAACCCTAATGCGTGAGAAATGGTAAGTAAACGCCGCATTTACATATCTGCCACTGTGTAGGAGAATCCGTATAGGTGTTCGAGTGTTCGAACTGTAATGCGTGCAAAAAGGTAAGTAAACGTCGTATTTACATATCCGCCACTGTGCTGGATAATCCGTATAGGTGTTCGAGTGTTCGAACCCTAATGCATGAGAAATGGTAAGTAAACGCCGTATTTACTTATCTGCCACTGTGCAGGAGAATCCGTATAGGTGTTCGAGTGTTCGAACCGTAATGCGTGCAAAATGGTAAGTAAACGCCGTATTTACATATCTGCCACTGTGCAGGAGAATCCGTATTGGTGTTCGAGTGTTCGAACCCTAATGCGTGAGAAAAGGTAAGTAAACACCGTATTTACATATCTGCCATTGTGCAGGAGAATCCGTATAGGTGTTCGAGTGTTCGAACCCTAATGCGTGAGAAAAGGTAAGTAAACACCGTATTTACATATCTGCCACAGTACAGGAGAATCCGTATAGGTGTTCGAGTGTTCGACCCCTAATGCGTGGGAAATGGTAAGCGAACGCCGTATTTACATATCTGCCACTGTGCAGGGGAATCCGTATAGGTGTTCGAGTGTTCGAACACTACTGCATGAGAAATGGTAAGTAAACGCCGTATTTACATATCCGCCACTGTGCAGGAGCATCCGTATAGGTGTTCGAGTGTTCGAACCCTAATGCGTGAGAAATGGTAAGTAAACGCCGTATTTACAATTCTGCCACTGTGTACGAGAATCCATATAGGTGTTCGAGTGTTCGAACCCTAATGCGTGAGAAATGGTAAGTAAACGCCGTATTTACATATCTGCCACTGTGTAGGAGAATCCGTTATAGGTGTTCGAGTGTTCGCACAGTAATGCGTGAAAAATGGTAAGTAAACGCCGTATTTACATATCTGCCACTGTGCAGGAGAATCCGTATAGGTATTCGAGTGTTCGAACCCTAATGCATGAGAAATGGTAAGTAAACGCTGTATTTACATATCTGCCACTGTGCAGGAGAATCCGTATAGGTGTTCGAGTGTTCGAACCCTAATGCGTGAGAAATGGTAAGTAAACGCCGTATTTACATAATTGGCACTGTGCAGGAGAATCCGTATAGGTGTTCGAGTGTTCGAACCCTAATGCGTGAGAAATGGTAAGTAAACGCCGTATTTACATATCTGCCACTGTGCAGGAGAATCCGTATAGGTGTTCGAGTGTCCGAACCCTAATGCGTGAGAAATGGTAAGTAAATGCCGCATTTACATATCTGCCACTGTGTAGGAGAATCCGTATAGGTGTTCGAATGTTCGAACCGTAATGCGTGCAAAAAGGTAAGTAAACGTCGTATTTACATATCCGCCACTGTGCTGGATAATCCGTATAGGTGTTAGAGTGTTCGAACCCTAATGCATGAGAAATGGTAAGTAAACGTCGTATTTACTTATCTGCCACTGTGCAGGAGAATCCGTATAGGTGTTCGAGTGTTCGAACCCTAATGCATGAGAAATGGTAAGCAAACGCCGTATTTACATATCAACCACTGTGCAGGAGAATCCGTATAGGTGTTCGAGTGTTCGAACCCTAATGCGTGAGAAATGGTAAGTAAACACCGTATTTACATATCTGCCACTGTGTAGGAGAATCCGTATAGGTGTTCGAGTGTTCGAACCGTAATGCGTGCAAAATGGTAAGTAAATGCCGTATTTACATATCTGCCATTGTGCAGGAGAATCCGTATTGGTGTTCGAGTGTTCGAACCCTAATGCGTGAGAAAAGGTAAGTAAACACCGTATTTACATATCTGCCACTATGCAGGAGAATCCGTATAGGTGTTCGAGTGTTCGAACCCTAATGCGTGAGAAAAGGTAAGTAAACACCGTATTTACATATCTGCCACAGTACAGGAGAATCCGTATAGGTGTTCGAGTGTTCGAACCCTAATGCGTGAGAAATGGTAAGTAAACGCCGTATTTACAAATCTGCCACGGTGTACGAGAATCCGTATAGGTGTTCGAGTGTTCGAACCGTAATGCGTGCAAAATGGTAAGTTAACGCCGTATTTACATATCTGCCACTGAGCAGGAGAATCCGTATAGGTGTTCGAGTGTTCGAACCCTAATGCGTGAGAAATGGTAAGTAAACGCCGTATTTACAAATCTGCCACTCTGTACGAGAATCCGTATAGGTGTTCGAGTGTTCGAACCGTAATGCGTGCAAAATGGTAAGTAAACGTCTTATTTACATATCCGCGACTGTGCTGGATAATCCGTATAGGTGTTCGAGTGTTCGAACCCTAATGCACGAGAAATGGTAAGTAAACGCCGTATTTACTTATCTGCCACTGTGCAGGAGAATCCGTATAGGTGTTCGAGTGTTCGAACCCTAATGCTTGAAAAATGGTAAGTAAACGCCGTATTTACATATCAACCACTGTGCAGGAGAATCCGTATAGGTGTTCGAGTGTTCGAACCCTAACGCGTGAGAAATGGTAAGTAAACGCCGTATTTACAAATCTGCCACTGTGTACGAGAATCCGTATAGGTGTTCGAGTGTTCGAACCGTAATGCGTGCAAAATGGTAAGTAAACGCCGTATTTACATATCTGCCACTGAGCAGGAGAATCCGTATAGGTGTTCGAGTGTTCGAACCGTAATGCGTGAGAAATGGTAAGTAAACGCCGTATTTACATATCTGCTACTGTGCAGGAGAATCCGTATAGGTGTTCGAGTGTTCGAACCCTAATGCGTGAGAAATGGTAAGTAAACGCCGTATTTACATATCTGCCACTGTGCAGGAGAATCCGTATAGGTGTTCGAGTGTTCGAACCCTAATGCGTGAGAAAAGGTAAGTAAACACCGTATTTACATATCTGCCACAGTGCAGGAGAATGCGTATAGGTGTTCGAGTGTTCGAACCGGAATGCGTGCAAAATGGTAAGTAAACGCCGGATTTACATATCTACCATTGTGCAGGAGAATCCGTATAGGTGTTCGAGTGTTCGAACCGTAATGCATGAGAAATGGTAAGTAAACGCCGTATTTACATATCTGCCACTTGTGCAGGAGCATCCGTATAGGTGTTCGAGTGTTCGAACCCTAATGCGTGAGAAATGGTAAGTAAACGCCGCATTTACATATCTGCCACTGTGTAGGAGAATCCGTATAGGTGTTCGAGTGTTCGAACTGTAATGCGTGCAAAAAGGTAAGTAAACGTCGTATTTACATATCCGCCACTGTGCTGGATAATCCGTATAGGTGTTCGAATGTTCGAACCCTAATGCATGAGAAATGGTAAGTAAACGCCGTATTTACTTATCTGCCACTGTGCAGGAGAATCCGTATAGGTGTTCGAGTGTTCGAACCGTAATGCGTGCAAAATGGTAAGTAAACGCCGTATTTACATATCTGCCACTGTGCAGGAGAATCCGTATTGGTGTTCGAGTGTTCGAACCCTAATGCGTGAGAAAAGGTAAGTAAACACCGTATTTACATATCTGCCACTGTGCAGGAGAATCCGTATAGGTGTTCGAGTGTTCGAACCCTAATGCGTGAGAAAAGGTAAGTAAACACCGTATTTACATATCTGCCACAGTACAGGAGAATCCGTATAGGTGTTCGAGTGTTTGACCCCTAATGCGTGGGAAATGGTAAGCAAACGCCGTATTTACATATCTGCCACTGTGCAGGGGAATCCGTATAGGTGTTCGAGTGTTCGAACACTACTGCATGAGAAATGGTAAGTAAACGCCGTATTTACATATCCGCCACTGTGCAGGAGCATCCGTATAGGTGTTCGAGTGTTCGAACCCTAATGCGTGAGAAATGGTAAGTAAACGCCGTATTTAAAATTCTGCCACTGTGTACGAGAATCCATATAGGTGTTCGAGTGTTCGAACCCTAATGCGTGAGAAATGGTAAGTAAACGCCGTATTTACATATCTGCCACTGTGTAGGACAATCCGTATAGGTGTTCGAGTGTTCGAACAGTAATGCGTGCAAAATGGTAAGTAAACGCCGTATTTACATATCTGCCACTGTGCAGGAGAATCCGTATAGGTATTCGAGTGTTCGAACCCTAATGCATGAGAAATGGTAAGTAAACGCTGTATTTACATATCTGCCACTGTGCAGGAGAATCCGTATAGGTGTTCGAGTGTTCGAACCCTAATGCGTGAGAAATGGTAAGTAAACGCCGTATTTACATAATTGGCACTGTGCAGGAGAATCCGTATAGGTGTTCGAGTGTGCGAACCCTAATGCGTGAGAAATGGTAAGTAAATGCCGTATTTACATATCTGCCACTGTGCAGGAGAATCCGTATAGGTGTTCGAGTGTCCGAACCCTAATGCGAGAGAAATGGTAAGTAAATGCCGCATTTACATATCTGCCACTGTGTAGGAGAATCCGTATAGGTGTTCGAGTGTTCGAACAGTAATGCGTGCAAAATGGTAAGTAAACGCCGTATTTACATATCTGCCACTGTGCAGGAGAATCCGTATAGGTATTCGAGTGTTCGAACCCTAATACATGAGAAATGGTAAGTAAACGCTGTATTTACATATCTGCCACTGTGCAGGAGAATCCGTATAGGTGTTCGAGTGTTCGAACCCTAATGCGTGAGAAATGGTAAGTAAACGCCGTATTTACATAATTGGCACTGTGCAGGAGAATCCGTATAGGTGTTCGAGTGTTCGAACCCTAATGCGTGAGAAATGGTAAGTAAACGCCGTATTTACATATCTGCCACTGTGCAGGAGAATCCGTATAGGTGTTCGAGTGTCCGAACCCTAATGCGTGAGAAATGGTAAGTAAATGCCGCATTTACATATCTGCCACTGTGTAGGAGAATCCGTATAGGTGTTCGAGTGTTCGAACCGTAATGCGTGCAAAAAGGTAAGTAAACGTCGTATTTACATATCCGCCACTGTGCTGGATAATCCGTATAGGTGTTAGAGTGTTCGAACCCTAATGCATGAGAAATGGTAAGTAAACGTCGTATTTACTTATCTGCCACTGTGCAGGAGAATCCGTATAGGTGTTCGAGTGTTCGAACCCTAATGCATGAGAAATGGTAAGCAAACGCCGTATTTACATATCAACCACTGTGCAGGAGAATCCGTATAGGTGTTCGAGTGTTCGAACCCTAATGCGTGAGAAATGGTAAGTAAACACCGTATTTAGATATCTGCCACTGTGTAGGAGAATCCGTATAGGTGTTCGAGTGTTCGAACCGTAATGCGTGCAAAATGGTAAGTAAATGCCGTATTTACATATCTGCCATTGTGCAGGAGAATCCGTATTGGTGTTCGAGTGTTCGAACCCTAATGCGTGAGAAAAGGTAAGTAAACACCGTATTTACATATCTGCCACTATGCAGGAGAATCCGTATAGGTGTTCGAGTGTTCGAACCCTAATGCGTGAGAAAAGGTAAGTAAACACCGTATTTACATATCTGCCACAGTACAGGAGAATCCGTATAGGTGTTCGAGTGTTCGAACCCTAATGCGTGAGAAATGGTAAGTAAACGCCGTATTTACAAATCTGCCACGGTGTACGAGAATCCGTATAGGTGTTCGAGTGTTCGAACCGTAATGCGTGCAAAATGGTAAGTAAACTCCGTATTTACATATCTGCCACTGAGCAGGAGAATCCGTATAGGTGTTCGAGTGTTCGAACCTTAATGCGTGAGAAATGGTAAGTAAACGCCGTATTTATAAATCTGCCACTCTGTACGAGAATCCGTATAGGTGTTCGAGTGTTCGAACCGTAATGCGTGCAAAATGGTAAGTAAACGTCGTATTTACATATCCGCGACTGTGCTGGATAATCCGTATAGGTGTTCGAGTGTTCGAACCCTAATGCATGAGAAATGGTAAGTAAACGCCGTATTTACTTATCTGCCACTGTGCAGGAGAATCCGTATAGGTGTTCGAGTGTTCGAACCCTAATGCTTGAAAAATGGTAAGTAAACGCCGTATTTACATATCAACCACTGTGCAGGAGAATCCGTATAGGTGTTCGAGTGTTCGAACCCTAATGCGTGAGAAATGGTAAGTAAACGCCGTATTTACAAATCTGCCACTGTGTACGAGAATCCGTATAGGTGTTCGAGTGTTCGAACCGTAATGCGTGCAAAATGGTAAGTAAACGCCGTATTTACATATCTGCCACTGAGCAGGAGAATCCGTATAGGTGTTCGAGTGTTCGAACCGTAATGCGTGAGAAATGGTAAGTAAACGCCGTATTTACATATCCGCTACTGTGCAGGAGAATCCGTATAGGTGTTCGAGTGTTCGAACCCTAATGCGTGAGAAATGGTAAGTAAACGCCGTATTTACATATCTGCCACTGTGCAGGAGAATCCGTATAGGTGTTCGAGTGTTCGAACCCTAATGCGTGAGAAAAGGTAAGTAAACACCGTATTTACATATCTGCCACAGTGCAGGAGAATGCGTATAGGTGTTCGAGTGTTCGAACCGTAATGCGTGCAAAATGGTAAGTAAACGCCGGATTTACATATCTACCATTGTGCAGGAGAATGCGTATAGGTGTTCGAGTGTTCGAACCGTAATGCATGCAAAATGGTAAGTAAACGTCGTATTTACATATCCGCGACTGTGCTGGATAATCCGTATAGGTGTTCGAGTGTTCGAACCCTAATGCATGAGAAATGGTAAGTAAACGCCATATTTACTTATCTGCCACTGTGCAGGAGAATCCGTATAGGTGTTCGAGTGTTCGAACCGTAATGCGTGAGAAATGGTAAGTAAACGCCGTATTTACATTTCTGCTACTGTGCAGGAGAATCCGTATAGGTGTTTGAGTGTTCGAACCCTAATGCGCGAGAAATGGTAAGTAAACGCCGTATTTACATAATTGCCACTGTGCAGGAGAATCCGTATAGGTGTTCGAGTGTTCGAACCCTAATGCGTGAGAAATGGTAAGTAAACGCCGTATTTATATATCTGCCACTGTGCAGGAGAATCCGTATAGGTGTTCGAGTGTCCGAACCCTAATGCGTGAGAAATGGTAAGTAAACGCCGCATTTACATATCTGCCACTGTGTAGGAGAATCCGTATAGGTGTTCGAGTGTTCGAACCGTAATGCGTGCAAAAAGGTAAGTAAACGTCGCATTTACATATCCGCCACTGTGCTGGATAATCCGTATAGGTGTTATAGTGTTCGAACCCTAATGCATGAGAAATGGTAAGTAAACGCCGTATTTACTTATCTGCCACTGTGCAGGAGAATCCGTATAGGTGTTCGAGTGTTCGAACCCTAATGCATGAGAAATGGTAAGCAAACGCCGTATTTACATATCAACCACTGTGCAGGAGAATCCGTATAGGTGTTCGAGTGTTCGAACCCTAATGCGTGAGAAATGGTAAGTAAACACCGTATTTACATATCTGCCACTGTGTAGGAGAATCCGTATAGGTGTTCGAGTGTTCGAACCGTAATGCGTGCAAAATGGTAAGTAAATGCCGTATTTACATATCTGCCATTGTGCAGGAGAATCCGTATTGGTGTTCGAGTGTTCGAACCCTAATGCGTGCGAAAAGGTAAGTAAACACCGTATTTACATATCTGCCACTATGCAGGAGAATCCTTATAGGTGTTCGAGTGTTCGAACCCTAATGCGTGAGAAAAGGTAAGTAAACACCGTATTTACATATCTGCCACAGTACAGGAGAATTCGTATAGGTGTTCGAGTGTTCGAACCCTAATGCGTGAGAAATGGTAAGTAAACGCCGTATTTACAAATCTGCCACGGTGTACGAGAATCCGTATAGGTGTTCGAGTGTTCGAACCGTAATGCGTGCAAAATGGTAAGTAAACGCCGTATTTACATATCTGCCACTGAGCAGGAGAATCCGTATAGGTGTTCGAGTGTTCGAACCCTAATGCGTGAGAAATGGTAAGTAAACGCCGTATTTACAAATCTGCCACTTTGTACGAGAATCCGTATAGGTGTTCGAGTGTTCGAACCGTAATGCGTGCAAAATGGTAAGTAAACGTCGTATTTACATATCCGCCACTGTGCTGGATAATCCGTATAGGTGTTCGAGTGTTCGAACCCTAATGCATGAGAAATGGTAAGTAAACGCCGTATTTACTTATCTGCCACTGTGCAGGAGAATCCGTATAGGTGTTCGAGTGTTCGAACCCTAATGCTTGAAAAACGGTAAGTAAACGCCGTATTTACATATCAACCACTGTGCAGGAGAATCCGTATAGGTGTTCGAGTGTTCGAACCCTAATGCGTGAGAAATGCTAAGTAAACGCCGTATTTACATATCTGCCACTGTGCAGGAGCATCCGTATAGGTGTTCGGGTGTTCGAACCCTAATGCGTGAGAAATGGTAAGTAAACGCCGCATTTACATATCTGCCACTGTGTAGGAGAATCCGTATAGGTGTTCGAGTGTTCGAACCGTAATGCGTGCAAAAAGGTAAGTAAACGCCGTATTTACATATCCGCCACTGTGCTGGATAATCCGTATAGGTGTTCGAGTGTTCGAACCCTAATGCATGAGAAATGGTAAGTAAACGCCGTATTTACTTATCTGCCACTGTGCAGGAGAATCCGTATAGGTGTTCGAGTGTTCGAACCGTAATGCGTGAGAAATGGTAAGTAAACGCTGTATTTACATATCTGCTACTGTGCAGGAGAATCCGTATAGGTGTTCGAGTGTTCGAACCCTAATGCGCGAGAAATGGTAAGTAAACGCCGTATTTACATATCTGCCACTGTGCAGGAGAATCCGCATAGGTATTCGAGTGTTCGAACCCTAATGCATGAGAAATGGTAAGTAAACGCCGTATTTGCATATCTGCCACTGTGCAGGAGAATCCGTATAGGTGCTCAAGTGTTCGAACCCTAATGCGTGAGAAATGGTAAGTAAACGCCGTATTTACATAATTGCCACTGTGCAGGAGAATCCGTATAGGTGTTCGAGTGTTCGAACCCTAATGCGTGAGAAATGGTAAGTAAACGCCGCCTTTACATATCTGCCACTGTGTAGGAGAATCCGTATAGGTGTTCGAGTGTTTGAACCGTAATGCATGAAAAATGGTAAGTAAACGTCGTATTTACATATCCGCCACTGTGCTGGAATATCCGTATAGGTGTTCGAGTGTTCGAACCCTAATGCATGAGAAATGGTAAGTAAACGCCGTATTTACTTATCTGCCACTGTGCAGGAGAATCCGTATAGGTGTTCGAGTGTTCGAACCCTAATTCGTGCAAAATGGTAAGTAAACGCCGTATTTACATATCTGCCACTGAGCAGGAGAATCCGTATAGGTGTTCGAGTGTTCGAACCCTAACGCGTGAGAAATGGTAAGTAAACGCCGTATTTACAAATCTGCCACTCTGTACGAGAATCCGTATAAGTGTTCGAGTGTTCGAACCGTAATGCGTGCAAAATGGTAAGTAAATGCCGTATTTACATATCTGCCATTGTGCAGGAGAATCCGTATTGGTGTTCGAGTGTTCGAACCCTAATGCGTGCGAAAAGGTAAGTAAACACCGTATTTACATATCTGCCACTATGCAGGAGAATCCTTATAGGTGTTCGAGTGTTCGAACCCTAATGCGTGAGACAAGGTAAGTAAACACCGTATTTACATATCTGCCACAGTACAGGAGAATTCGTATAGGTGTTCGAGTGTTCGAACCCTAATGCGTGAGAAATGGTAAGTAAACGCCGTATTTACAAATCTGCCACGGTGTACGAGAATCCGTATAGGTGTTCGAGTGTTCGAACCGTAATGCGTGCAAAATGGTAAGTAAACGCCGTATTTACATATCTGCCACTGAGCAGGAGAATCCGTATAGGTGTTCGAGTGTTCGAACCCTAATGCGTGAGAAATGGTAAGTAAACGCCGTATTTACAAATCTGCCACTTTGTACGAGAATCCGTATAGGTGTTCGAGTGTTCGAACCGTAATGCGTGCAAAATGGTAAGTAAACGTCGTATTTACATATCCGCCACTGTGCTGGATAATCCGTATAGGTGTTCGAGTGTTCGAACCCTAATGCATGAGAAATGGTAAGTAAACGCCGTATTTACTTATCTGCCACTGTGCAGGAGAATCCGTATAGGTGTTCGAGTGTTCGAACCCTAATGCTTGAAAAACGGTAAGTAAACGCCGTATTTACATATCAACCACTGTGCAGGAGAATCCGTATAGGTGTTCGAGTGTTCGAACCCTAATGCGTGAGAAATGCTAAGTAAACGCCGTATTTACATATCTGCCACTGTGCAGGAGCATCCGTATAGGTGTTCGGGTGTTCGAACCCTAATGCGTGAGAAATGGTAAGTAAACGCCGCATTTACATATCTGCCACTGTGTAGGAGAATCCGTATAGGTGTTCGAGTGTTCGAACCGTAATGCGTGCAAAAAGGTAAGTAAACGCCGTATTTACATATCCGCCACTGTGCTGGATAATCCGTATAGGTGTTCGAGTGTTCGAACCCTAATGCATGAGAAATGGTAAGTAAACGCCGTATTTACTTATCTGCCACTGTGCAGGAGAATCCGTATAGGTGTTCGAGTGTTCGAACCGTAATGCGTGAGAAATGGTAAGTAAACGCCGTATTTACATATCTGCTACTGTGCAGGAGAATCCGTATAGGTGTTCGAGTGTTCGAACCCTAATGCGCGAGAAATGGTAAGTAAACGCCGTATTTACATATCTGCCACTGTGCAGGAGAATCCGCATAGGTATTCGAGTGTTCGAACCCTAATGCATGAGAAATGGTAAGTAAACGCCGTATTTGCATATCTGCCACTGTGCAGGAGAATCCGTATAGGTGCTCAAGTGTTCGAACCCTAATGCGTGAGAAATGGTAAGTAAACGCCGTATTTACATAATTGCCACTGTGCAGGAGAATTCGTATAGGTGTTCGAGTGTTCGAACCCTAATGCGTGAGAAATGGTAAGTAAACGCCGCCTTTACATATCTGCCACTGTGTAGGAGAATCCGTATAGGTGTTCGAGTGTTTGAACCGTAATGCATGAAAAATGGTAAGTAAACGTCGTATTTACATATCCGCCACTGTGCTGGAATATCCGTATAGGTGTTCGAGTGTTCGAACCCTAATGCACGAGAAATGGTAAGTAAACGCCGTATTTACTTATCTGCCACTGTGCAGGAGAATCCGTATAGGTGTTCGAGTGTTCGAACCCTAATTCGTGCAAAATGGTAAGTAAACGCCGTATTTACATATCTGCCACTGAGCAGGAGAATCCGTATAGGTGTTCGAGTGTTCGAACCCTAACGCGTGAGAAATGGTAAGTAAACGCCGTATTTACAAATCTGCCACTCTGTACGAGAATCCGTATAAGTGTTCGAGTGTTCGAACCGTAATGCGTGCAAAATGGTAAGTAAACGTCGTATTTACATATCCGCCACTGTGCTGGATAATCCGTATAGGTGTTCGAGTGTTCGAACCCTAATGCATTAGAAATGGTAAGTAAACGCCGTATTTACTTATCTGCCACTGTGCAGGAGAATCCGTATAGGTGTTCGAGTGTTCGAACCCTAATGCTTGAAAAATGGTAAGTAAACGCCGTATTTACATATCAACCACTGTGCAGGAGAATCCGTATAGGTGTTCGAGTGTTCGAACCCTAATGCGTGAGAAATGGTAAGTAAACGCCGTATTTACAAATCTGCCACTGTGTACGAGAATCCGTATAGGTGTTCGAGTGTTCGAACCGTAATGCGTGCAAAATGGTAAGTAAACGCCGTATTTACATATCTGCCACTGAGCAGGAGAATCCGTATAGGTGTTCGAGTGTTCGAACCGTAATGCGTGAGAAATGGTAAGTAAACGCCGTATTTACATATCTGCTACTGTGCAGGAGAATCCGTATAGGTGTTCGAGTGTTCGAACCCTAATGCGTGAGAAATGGTAAGTAAACGCCGTATTTACATATCTGCCACTGTGCAGGAGAATCTGTATAGGTGTTCGAGTGTGCGAACCCTAATGCGTGAGAAAAGGTAAGTAAACACCGTATTTACATATCTGCCACAGTGCAGGAGAATGCGTATAGGTGTTCGAGTGTTCGAACCGCAATGCGTGCAAAATGGTAAGTAAACGCCGGATTTACATATCTACCATTGTCCAGGAGAATCCGTATAGGTGTTCGAGTGTTCGAACCCTAATGCATGAGAAATGGTAAGTAAACGCTGTATTTACATATCTGCCACTGTGCAGGAGAATCCGTATAGGTGTTCGAGTGTTCGAACCCTAATGCATGAGAAATGGTAAGTAAACGCCGTATTTACATATCTGCCACTGTGCAGGAGCATCCGTATAGGTGTTCGGGTGTTCGAACCCTAATGCGTGAGAAATGGTAAGTAAACGCCGCATTTACATATCTGCCACTGTGTAGGAGAATCCGTATAGGTGTTCGAGTGTTCGAACCGTAATGCGTGCAAAAAGGTAAGTAAACGCCGTATTTACATATCCCCCACTGTGCTGGATAATCCGTATAGGTGTTCGAGTGTTCGAACCCTAATGCATGAGAAATGGTAAGTAAACGCCGTATTTACTTATCTGCCACTGTGCAGGAGAATCCGTATAGGTGTTCGAGTGTTCGAACCGTAATGCGTGAGAAATGGTAAGTAAACGCCGTATTTACATATCTGCTACTGTGCAGGAGAATCCGTATAGGTGTTCGAGTGTTCGAACCCTAATGCGCGAGAAATGGTAAGTAAACGCCGTATTTACATATCTGCCACTGTGCAGGAGAATCCGCATAGGTATTCGAGTGTTCGAACCCTAATGCATGAGAAATGGTAAGTAAACGCCGTATTTGCATATCTGCCACTGTGCAGGAGAATCCGTATAGGTGCTCAAGTGTTCGAACCCTAATGCGTGAGAAATGGTAAGTAAACGCCGTATTTACATAATTGCCACTGTGCAGGAGAATCCGTATAGGTGTTCGAGTGTTCGAACCCTAATGCGTGAGAAATGGTAAGTAAACGCCGCCTTTACATATCTGCCACTGTGTAGGAGAATCCGTATAGGTGTTCGAGTGTTTGAACCGTAATGCATGAAAAATGGTAAGTAAACGTCGTATTTACATATCCGCCACTGTGCTGGAATATCCGTATAGGTGTTCGAGTGTTCGAACCCTAATGCATGAGAAATGGTAAGTAAACGCCGTATTTACTTATCTGCCACTGTGCAGGAGAATCCGTATAGGTGTTCGAGTGTTCGAACCCTAATTCGTGCAAAATGGTAAGTAAACGCCGTATTTACATATCTGCCACTGTGCAGGAGAATCCGTATAGGTGTTCGAGTGTTCGAACCCTAACGCGTGAGAAATGGTAAGTAAACGCCGCCTTTACATATCTGCCACTGTGTAGGAGAATCCGTATAGGTGTTCGAGTGTTCGAACCGTAACGCATGCAAAATGGTAAGTAAACGTCGTATTTACATATCCGCCACTGTGCTGGATAATCCGTATAGGTGTTCGAGTGTTCGAACCCTAATCCATGAGAAATGGTAAGTAAACGCCGTATTTACTTATCTGCCACTGTGCAGGAGAATCCGTATAGGTGTTCGAGTGTTCGAACCCTAATTCGTGCAAAATGGTAAGTAAACGCCGTATTTACATATCTGCCACTGTGCAGGAGAATCCGTATAGGTGTTCGAGTGTTCGAACCCTAATGCATGAGAAATGGTAAGTAAACGCCGTATTTACATATCTACCACTGTGTAGGAGAATCCGTATAGGTGTTCGAGTGTTCGAACCCTAATGCGGGAGAAATGGTAAGTAAACACCGTATTTACATATCTGCCACTGTGTAGGAGAATCCGTATAGGTGTTCGAGTGTTCGAACCGTAATGCGTGCAAAATGGTAAGTAAACGCCGTATTTACATATCTGCCACAGTGCAGGAGAATCCGTATAGGTGTTCGGGTGTTTGAACCGTAATGCGTGCAAAATGGTAAGTAAACGCCGTACTTACATATCTGCCACTGTGCAGGAGAATCCGTATAGGTGTTCGAGTGTTCGAACCCTAATGCATGAGAAATGGTAAGTAAACGCCGTATTTACATATCTGCTTGATGCAGGAGAATCCGTATAGGCGTTCGAGTGTTCGAACCCTAATGCGTGAGAAATGGTAAGTAAACGCCGTATTTACATATCTGCCACTGTGCAGGAGAATCCGTATAGGTGTTCGAGTGTTCGAACCCTAATGCGTGAGAAATGGTAAGTAAACGCCGTATTTACAAATCTGTCACTGTGTACGAGAATCCATATAGGTGTTCGAGCGTTAGAACCGTAATGCGTGCAAAATGGTAAGTAAACGCCGTATTTACATATCTGCCACTGGGCAGGAGAATCCGTATAGGTGTTTGAGTGTTCGAATCGTAATGCGTGCAAAATGGTAAGTAAACGCCGTATTTACATATCTGCCACTGTGCAGGAGAATCCGTATAGGTATTCGAGTGTTCGAACCGTAATGCATGAGAAATGGTAAGTAAACGCTGTATTTACATATCTGCCACTGTGCAGGAGAATCCGTATAGGTGCTCAAGTGTTCGAACCCTAATGCGTGAGAAATGGTAAGTAAACGCCGTATTTACATAATTGCCACTGTGCAGGAGAATCCGTATAGGTGTTCGAGTGTTCGAACCCTAATGCGTGAGAAATGGTAACTAAACGCCGCCTTTACGTATCTGCCACTGTGCAGGAGAATCCGTCTAGGTGTTCGAGTGTTCGAACCGTAATGCATGCAAAATGGTAAGTAAACGTCGTATTTACATATCCGCCACTGTGCTGGATAATCCGTATAGGTGTTCGAGTGTTCGAACCCTAATGCATGAGAAATGGTAAGTAAACGCCGTATTTACTTATCTGCCACTGTGCAGGAGAATCCGTATAGGTGTTCGAGTGTTCGAACCCTAATTCGTGCAAAATGGTAAGTAAACGCCGTATTTACATATCTGCCACTGTGCAGAGAATCCGTATAGGTGTTCGAGTGTTCGAACCCTATTGCGTGAGAAATGGTAAGTAAACGCCGCCTTTACATATCTGCCACTGCGTAGGAGAATCCGTATAGGTGTTCGAGTGTTCGAACCGTAACGCATGCAAAATGGTAAGTAAACGTCGTATTTACATATCCGCCACTGTGCTGGATAATCCGTATAGGTGTTCGAGTGTTCGAACCCTAATGCATGAGAAATGGTAAGTAAACGCCGTATTTACTTATCTGCCACTGTACAGGAGAATCCGTATAGGTGTTCGAGTGTTCGAACCCTAATTCGTGCAAAATGGTAAGTAAACGCCGTATTTACATATCTGCCACTGTGCAGGAGAATCCGTATAGGTGTTCGAGTGTTCGAACCCTAATGCATGAGAAATGGTAAGTAAACGCCGTATTTACATATCTACCACTGTGCAGGAGAATCCGTATAGGTGTTCGAGTGTTCGAACCCTAATGCGTGAGAAATGGTAAGTAAACACCGTATTTACATATCTGGCACTGTGTAGGAGAATCCGTATAGGTGTTCGAGTGTTCGAACCGTAATGCGTGCAAAATGGTAAGTAAACGCCGTATTTACATATCTGCCACAGTGCAGGAGAATCCGTATAGGTGTTCGGGTGTTTGAACCGTAATGCGTGCAAAATGGTAAGTAAACGCCGTACTTACATATCTGCCACTGTGCAGGAGAATCCGTATAGGTGTTCGAGTGTTCGAACCCTAATGCATGAGAAATGGTAAGTAAACGCCGTATTTACATATCTGCTTGGTGCAGGAGAATCCGTATAGGTGTTCGAGTGTTCGAACCCTAATGCGTGAGAAATGGTAAGTAAACGCCGTATTTACAAATCTGCCACTGTGTACGAGAATCCGTATAGGTGTTCGAGTGTTCGAACCGTAATGCGTGCAAAATGGTAAGTAAACGCCGTATTTACATATCTGCCACTGAGCAGGAGAATCCGTATAGGTGTTCGAGTGTTCGAACCGTAATGCGTGAGAAATGGTAAGTAAACGCCGTATTTACATATCTGGCTACTGTGCAGGAGAATCCGTATAGGTGTTCGAGTGTTCGAACCCTAATGCGTGAGAAATGGTAAGTAAACGCCGTATTTACATATCTGCCACTGTGCAGGAGAATCTGTATAGGTGTTCGAGTGTGCGAACCCTAATGCGTGAGAAAAGGTAAGTAAACACCGTATTTACATATCTGCCACAGTGCAGGAGAATGCGTATAGGTGTTCGAGTGTTCGAACCGCAATGCGTGCAAAATGGTAAGTAAACGCCGGATTTACATATCTACCATTGTGCAGGAGAATCCGTATAGGTGTTCGAGTGTTCGAACCCTAATGCATGAGAAATGGTAAGTAAACGCTGTATTTACATATCTGCCACTGTGCAGGAGAATCCGTATAGGTGTTCGAGTGTTCGAACCCTAATGCATGAGAAATGGTAAGTAAACGCCGTATTTACATATCTGCCACTGTGCAGGAGCATCCGTATAGGTGTTCGGGTGTTCGAACCCTAATGCGTGAGAAATGGTAAGTAAACGCCGCATTTACATATCTGCCACTGTGTAGGAGAATCCGTATAGGTGTTCGAGTGTTCGAACCGTAATGCGTGCAAAAAGGTAAGTAAACGCCGTATTTACATATCCCCCACTGTGCTGGATAATCCGTATAGGTGTTCGAGTGTTCGAACCCTAATGCATGAGAAATGGTAAGTAAACGCCGTATTTACTTATCTGCCACTGTGCAGGAGAATCCGTATAGGTGTTCGAGTGTTCGAACCGTAATGCGTGAGAAATGGTAAGTAAACGCCGTATTTACATATCTGCTACTGTGCAGGAGAATCCGTATAGGTGTTCGAGTGTTCGAACCCTAATGCGCGAGAAATGGTAAGTAAACGCCGTATTTACATATCTGCCACTGTGCAGGAGAATCCGCATAGGTATTCGAGTGTTCGAACCCTAATGCATGAGAAATGGTAAGTAAACGCCGTATTTGCATATCTGCCACTGTGCAGGAGAATCCGTATAGGTGCTCAAGTGTTCGAACCCTAATGCGTGAGAAATGGTAAGTAAACGCCGTATTTACATAATTGCCACTGTGCAGGAGAATCCGTATAGGTGTTCGAGTGTTCGAACCCTAATGCGTGAGAAATGGTAAGTAAACGCCGCCTTTACATATCTGCCACTGTGTAGGAGAATCCGTATAGGTGTTCGAGTGTTTGAACCGTAATGCATGAAAAATGGTAAGTAAACGTCGTATTTACATATCCGCCACTGTGCTGGAATATCCGTATAGGTGTTCGAGTGTTCGAACCCTAATGCATGAGAAATGGTAAGTAAACGCCGTATTTACTTATCTGCCACTGTGCAGGAGAATCCGTATAGGTGTTCGAGTGTTCGAACCCTAATTCGTGCAAAATGGTAAGTAAACGCCGTATTTACATATCTGCCACTGTGCAGGAGAATCCGTATAGGTGTTCGAGTGTTCGAACCCTAACGCGTGAGAAATGGTAAGTAAACGCCGCCTTTACATATCTGCCACTGTGTAGGAGAATCCGTATAGGTGTTCGAGTGTTCGAACCGTAACGCATGCAAAATGGTAAGTAAACGTCGTATTTACATATCCCGCCACTGTGCTGGATAATCCGTATAGGTGTTCGAGGTGTTCGAACCCTAATCCATGAGAAAATGGTAAGTAAACGCCGTATTTACTTATCTGCCACTGTGCAGGAGAATCCGTATAGGTGTTCGAGTGTTCGAACCCTAATTCGTGCAAAATGGTAAGTAAACGCCGTATTTACATATCTGCCACTGTGCAGGAGAATCCGTATAGGTGTTCGAGTGTTCGAACCCTAATGCATGAGAAATGGTAAGTAAACGCCGTATTTACATATCTACCACTGTGTAGGAGAATCCGTATAGGTGTTCGAGTGTTCGAACCCTAATGCGGGAGAAATGGTAAGTAAACACCGTATTTACATATCTGCCACTGTGTAGGAGAATCGTATAGGTGTTCGAGTGTTCGAACCGTAATGCGTGCAAAATGGTAATGTAAACGCCGTATTTACATATCTGCCACAGTGCAGGAGAATCCGTATAGGTGTTCGGGTGTTTGAACCGTAATGCGTGCAAAATGGTAAGTAAACGCCGTACTTACATATCTGCCACTGTGCAGGAGAATCCGTTATAGGTGTTCGAGTGTTCGAACCCTAATGCATGAGAAATGGTAAGTAAACGCCGTATTTACATATCTGCTTGATGCAGGAGAATCCGTATAGGCGTTCGAGTGTTCGAACCCTAATGCGTGAGAAATGGTAAGTAAACGCCGTATTTACATATCTGCCACTGTGCAGGAGAATCCGTATAGGTGTTCGAGTGTTCGAACCCTAATGCGTGAGAAATGGTAAGTAAACGCCGTATTTACAAATCTGTCACTGTGTACGAGAATCCATATAGGTGTTCGAGCGTTAGAACCGTAATGCGTGCAAAATGGTAAGTAAACGCCGTATTTACATATCTGCCACTGGGCAGGAGAATCCGTATAGGTGTTTGAGTGTTCGAATCGTAATGCGTGCAAAATGGTAAGTAAACGCCGTATTTACATATCTGCCACTGTGCAGGAGAATCCGTATAGGTATTCGAGTGTTCGAACCGTAATGCATGAGAAATGGTAAGTAAACGCTGTATTTACATATCTGCCACTGTGCAGGAGAATCCGTATAGGTGCTCAGTGTTCGAACCCTAATGCGTGAGAAATGGTAAGTAAACGCCGTATTTACATAATTGCCACTGTGCAGGAGAATCCGTATAGGTGTTCGATGTGTTCGAACCCTAATGCGTGAGAAATGGTAACTAAACGCCGCCTTTACGTATCTGCCACTGTGCAGGAGAATCCGTCTAGGTGTTCGAGTGTTCGAACCGTAATGCATGCAAATGGTAAGTAAACGTCGTATTTACATATCCGCCACTGTGCTGGATAATCCGTATAGGTGTTCGAGTGTTCGAACCCTAATGCATGAGAAATGGTAAGTAAACGCCGTATTTACTTATCTGCCACTGTGCAGGAGAATCCGTATAGGTGTTCGAGTGTTCGAACCCTAATTCGTGCAAAATGGTAAGTAAACGCCGTATTTACATATCTGCCACTGTGCAGAGAATCCGTATAGGTGTTCGAGTGTTCGAACCCTATTGCGTGAGAAATGGTAAGTAAACGCCGCCTTTACATATCTGCCACTGCGTAGGAGAATCCGTATAGGTTGTTCGAGTGTTCGAACCGTAACGCATGCAAAATGGTAAGTAAACGTCGTATTTACATATCCGCCACTGTGCTGGATAATCCGTATAGGTGTTCGAGTGTTCGAACCCTAATGCATGAGAAATGGTAAGTAAACCGCCGTATTTACTTATCTGCCACTGTGCAGGAGAATCCGTATAGGTGTTCGAGTGTTCGAACCCTAATTCGTGCAAAATGGTAAGTAAAACGCCGTATTTACATATCTGCCACTGTGCAGGAGAATCCGTATAGGTGTTCGAAGTGTTCGAACCCTAATGCATGAGAAATGGTAAGTAAACGCCGTATTTACATATCTACCACTGTGCAGGAGAATCCGTATAGGTGTTCGAGTGTTCGAACCCTAATGCGTGAGAAATGGTAAGTAAACACCGTATTTACATATCTGGCACTGTGTAGGAGAATCCGTATAGGTGTTCGAGTGTTCGAACCGTAATGCGTGCACAATGGTAAGTAAACGCCGTATTTACATATCTGCCACAGTGCAGGAGAATCCGTATAGGTGTTCGGGTGTTTGAACCGTAATGCGTGCAAAATGGTAAGTAAACGCCGTACTTACATATCTTGCCACTGTGCAGGAGAATCCGTATAGGTGTTCGAGTGTTCGAACCCTAATGCATGAGAAATGGTAAGTAAACGCCGTATTTACATATCTGCTTGGTGCAGGAGAATCCGTATAGGTGTTCGAGTGTTCGAACCCTAATGCGTGAGAAATGGTAAGTAAACGCCGTATTTACAATATCTGCCACTGTGCAGGAGAATCCGTATAGGTGTTTGAGTGTTCGAACACTAATGCGTGAGAAATGGTAAGTAACGCCGTATTTACAAATCCGCCACTGTGTACGAGAATCCGTGTAGGTGTTCGAGTGTTCGAACCGTAATGCGTGCAAAATGGTAAGTAAACGCCGTATTTACATATCTGCCACTGTGCAGGAGAATCCGTATAGGTGTTCGAGTGTTCGAACCCTAATGCATGGGAAATGGTAAGTAAATGCTGTATTTACATATCTGCCACTGTGCAGGAGAATCGTATAGGTGTTCGAGTGTTCGAACCCCTAATGCGTGAGAAATGGTAAGTAAACGCCGTATTTACATAACTGCCACGGTGCCGGAGAATCCGTATAGGTGTTCGAGTGTTCGAACCCTAATGCGTGAGAAATGGCAAGTAAACGCCGTATTTACATATTTGCCACTGTGCAGGAGAATCCGTATAGGTGTTCCATTGTTCGAACCCTAATGCATGAGAAATGGTAAGTAAACGCCGTATTTACATATCTGCCACTGTGCAGGAGAATCCGTATAGGTGTTCGAGTGTTCGAACCCTAATGTGTTGGAAATGGTAAGTAAACGCCGTATTTACATATCAGCCACTGTGCAGGAGAATCCGTATAGGTGTCCGGGTGTTCGAACTGTAATGCGTGCAAAATGGTAAGTAAACGCCGTACTTACATATCTGCCACTGTGCAGGAGAATCCGTATAGGTGTTCGAGTGTTCGAACCCTAATGCATGAGAAATGGTAAGTAAACGCCGTATTTACATATCTGCTACTGTGCAGGAGAATCCGTATAGGTGTTCGAGTGTTCGAACCCCAGTGCGTGAGAAATGGTAAGTAAACGCCGTATTTACATATCTGCCACTGTGCAGGAGAATCCGTATAGGTGTTCGAGTGTTCGAACCCTAATGCGTGAGAAAATGTAAGTAAACACCGTATTTACATATCTGCCACAGTGCAGGAGAATGCGTATAGGTGTTCGAGTGTTCGAACCGTAATGCGTGCAAAATGGTAAGTAAACGCCGGATTTACATATCTGCCACTGTGCAGGAGAATCCGTATAGGTGTTCGAGTGTTCGAACCCTAATGCGTGAGAAATGGTAAGTAAACGCCGTATTTACATATCGGCCACTGTGCAGGAGAATCCGTATAGGTGTTCGAGTGTTCGAACCTTAATGCGTGAGAAATGGTAAGTAAACGCCGTATTTACAAATCTGTCACTGTGTACGAGAGTCCATATAGGTGTTCGAGCGTTAGAACCGTAATGCGTGCAAAATGGTAAGTAAACGCCGTATTTACATATCTGCCACTGGCAGGAGAATCCGTATAGGTGTTCGAGTGTTCGAACCCTAATGCGTGAGAAATGTAAGTAAGCGCCGTATTTACAAATCTGCCACTGTGTACGAGAATCCGTGTAGGTGTTCGAGTGTTCGAACCGTAATGCGTGCAAAATGGTAAGTAAACGCCGTATTTACATATCTGCCACTGTGCAGGAGAATCCGTATAGGTGTTCGAGTGTTCGAACCCTAATGCATGGGAAATGGTAAGTAAACGCTGTAGTTACATATCTGCCACTGTGCAGGAGAATCCGTATTGGTGTTCGAGTGTTCGAACCCTAATGCGTGAGAAATGGTAAGTAAACGCCGTATTTACATAACTGCCACTGTGCAGGAGAATCCGTATAGGTGTTCGAGTGTTCGAACCCTAATGCGTGAGAAATGGCAAGTAAACGCCGCATTTACATATCTGCCACTGTGTAGGAGAATCCGTATAGGTGTTCGAGTGTTCGAACCGTAATGCGTGCAAAATGGTAAGTAAACGTCGTATTTACATGTCCGCCACTGTGCTGGATAATCCGTATAGGTGTTCGAATGTTCGAACCCTAATGCATGAGAAATGGTAAGTAAACGCCGTATTTACTTATCTGCCACTGTGCTGGAGAATCCGTATAGTTGTTCGAGTGTTCGAACCCTAATGCGTGCAAAATGGTAAGTAAATGCCGTATTTACATATCTGCCACTGTGCAGGAGAATCCGTATAGGTGTTCGAGTGTTCGAACCCTAATGCATAAGAAATGGTAAGTAAACGCCGTATTTACATATCAACCTCTGTGCAGGAGAATCCGTATAGGTGTTCGAGTGTTCGAACCCTGATGCGTGAGAAATGGTAAGTAAACACCGTATTTACATATCTGCCACTGTGTAGGAGAATCCGTATAGGTGTTCGAGTGTTCGAACCGTAATGCATGCAAAATGGTAAGTAAACGCCGTATTTACATATTTGCCACTGTGCAGGAGAATCCGTATAGGTGTTCCATTGTTCGAACCCTAATGCATGAGAAATGGTAAGTAAACGCCGTATTTACATATCTACCACTGTGCAGGAGAATCCGTATAGGTGTTCGAGTGTTCGAACCCTAATGCGTGAGAAATGGTAAGTAAACACCGTATTTACATATCTGGCACTGTGTAGGAGAATCCGTATAGGTGTTCGAGTGTTCGAACCGTAATGCGTGCAAAATGGTAAGTAAACGCCGTATTTACATATCTGCCACAGTGCAGGAGAATCCGTATAGGTGTTCGGGTGTTTGAACCGTAATGCGTGCAAAATGGTAAGTAAACGCCGTACTTACATATCTGCCACTGTGCA
The DNA here is from genome assembly GCA_036172215.1 of Camellia granthamiana. Lineage (NCBI taxonomy): Eukaryota > Viridiplantae > Streptophyta > Magnoliopsida > Ericales > Theaceae > Camellia > Camellia granthamiana. The sequence continues at coordinate 41,141 of JAXFYN010000767.1, read as the reverse complement.
GGAGAATCCGTATAGGTGTTCGAGTGTTCGAACCCTAATGCATGAGAAATGGTAAGTAAACGCCGTATTTACATATCTGCCACTGTGCAAGAGAATCCGTATAGGTGTTCGAGTGTTCGAACCGTAATGCGTGAGAAATGGTAAGTAAACGCCGTATTTACATATCTGCTACTGTGCAGGAGAATCCGTATAGGTGTTCGAGTGTTTGAACCCCAGTGCGTGAGAAATGGTAAGTAAACGCCGTATTTACATATCTGCCACTGTGCAGGAGAATCCGTATAGGTGTTCGAGTGTTCGAACCCTAATGCGTGAGAAAATGTAAGTAAACACCGTATTTACATATCTGCCACAGTGCAGGAGAATGTGTATAGGTGTTCGAGTGTTTGAACCGTAATGCGTGCAAAATGGTAAGTAAACGCCGGATTTACATATCTGCCACTGTGCAGGAGAATCCGTATAGGTGTTCGAGTGTTCGAACCCCTAATGCGTGAGAAATGGTAAGTAAACGCCGTATTTACATATCGGCCACTGTGCAGGAGAATCCGTATAGGTGTTCGAGTGTTCGAACCTCAATGCGTGAGAAATGGTAAGTAAACGCGTATTTACAAATCTGTCACTGTGTACGAGAATCCATATAGGTGTTCGAGCGTTAGAACCGTAATGCGTGCAAAATGGTAAGTAAACGCCGTATTTACATATCTGCCACTGGGCAGGAGAATCCGTATAGGTGTTCGAGTGTTCGAACCCTAATGCGTGAGAAATGGTAAGTAAGCGCCGTATTTACAAATCTGCCACTGTGTACGAGAATCCGTGTAGGTGTTCGAGTGTTCGAACCGTAATGCGTGCAAAATGGTAAGTAAACGCCGTATTTACATATCTGCCACTGTGCAGGAGAATCCGTATAGGTGTTCGAGTGTTCGAACCCTAATGCATGGGAAATGGTAAGTAACGCTGTAGTTACATATCTGCCACTGTGCAGGAGAATCCGTATTGGTGTTCGAGTGTTCGAACCCTAATGCGTGAGAAATGGTAAGCAAACGCCGTATTTACATAACTGCCACTGTGCAGGAGAATCCGTATAGGTGTTCGAGTGTTCGAACCCTAATGCGTGAGAAATGGCAAGTAAACGCCGCATTTACATATCTGCCACTGTGTAGAAAATCCGTATAGGTGTTCGAGTGTTCGAACCGTAATGCGTGCAAAATGGTAAGTAAACGTCGTATTTACATATCCGCCACTGTGCTGGATAATCCGTATAGGTGTTCGAATGTTCGAACCCTAATGCATGAGAAATGGTAAGTAAACGCCGTATTTACTTATCTGCCACTGTGCTGGAGAATCCGTATAGTTGTTCGTGTGTTCGAAACCCTAATGCGTGCAAAATGGTAAGTAAATGCCGTATTTACATATCTGCCACTGTACAGGAGAATCCGTATAGGTGTTCGAGTGTTCGAACCCTAATGCCTGAGAAATGGTAAGTAAACGCCGTATTTACATATCAACCACTGTGCAGGAGAATCCGTATAGGTGTTCGAGTGTTCGAACCCTAATGCGTGAGAAATGGTAAGTAAACACCGTATTTAAATATCTGCCACTGTGTAGGAGAATCCGTATAGGTGTTCGAGTGTTCGAACCGTAATGCATGCAAAATGGTAAGTAAACGCCGTATTTACATATTTGCCACTGTGCCGGAGAATCCGTATAGGTGTTCCATTGTTCGAACCCTAATGCATGAGAAATGGTAAGTAAACGCCGTATTTACATATCTACCACTGTGCAGGAGAATCCGTATAGGTGTTCGAGTGTTCGAACCCTAATGCGTGAGAAATGGTAAGTAAACACCGTATTTACATATCTGGCACTGTGTAGGAGAATCCGTATAGGTGTTCGAGTGTTCGAACCGTAATGCGTGCAAAATGGTAAGTAAACGCCGTATTTACATATCTGCCACAGTGCAGGAGAATCCGTATAGGTGTTCGGGTGTTTGAACCGTAATGCGTGCAAAATGGTAAGTAAACGCCGTACTTACATATCTGCCACTGTGCAGGAGAATCCGTATAGGTGTTCGAGTGTTCGAACCCTAATGCATGAGAAATGGTAAGTAAACGCCGTATTTACATATCTGCCACTGTGCAAGAGAATCCGTATAGGTGTTCGAGTGTTCGAACCGTAATGCGTGAGAAATGGTAAGTAACCGCCGTATTTACATATCTGCAACTGTGCAGGAGAATCCGTATAGGTGTTCGAGTGTTCGAACCCCAGTGCGTGAGAAATGGTAAGTAAACGCCGTATTTACATATCTGCCACTGTGTAGGAGAATCCGTATAGGTGTTCGAGTATTCGAACCCTAATGCGTGAGAAAAGGTAAGTAAACACCGTATTTACATATCTGCCACAGTGCAGGAGAATGCGTATAGGTGTTCGAGTGTTCGAACCGTAATGCGTGCAAAATGGTAAGTAAACGCCGGATTTACATATCTGCCACTGTGCAGGAGAATCCGTATAGGTGTTCGAGTGTTCGAACCCTAATGCGTGAGAAATGGTAAGTAAACGCCGTATTTACATATCGGCCACTGTGCAGGAGAATCCGTATAGGTGTTCGAGTGTTCGAACCTGAATGCGTGAGAAATGGTAAGTAAACGCCGTATTTACAAATCTGACACTGTGTACGAGAATCCATATAGGTGTTCGAGCGTTAGAACCGTAATGCGTGCAAAATGGTAAGTAAACGCCGTATTTACATATCTGCCACTGGGCAGGAGAATCCATATAGGTGTTCGAGTGTTCGAACCCTAATGCGTGAGAAATGGTAAGTAAGCGCCGTATTTACAAATCTGCCACTGTGTACGAGAATCCGTGTAGGTGTTCGAGTGTTCGAACCGTAATGCGTGCAAAATGGTAAGTAAACGCCGTATTTACATATCTGCCACTGTGCAGGAGAATCCGTATAGGTGTTCGAGTGTTCGAACCCTAATGCATGGGAAATGGTAAGTAAACGCTGTAGTTACATATCGGCCACTGTGCAGGAGAATCCGTATTGGTGTTCGAGTGTTCGAACCCTAATGCGTGAGAAATGGTAAGCAAACGCCGTATTTACATAACTGCCACTGTGCAGGAGAATCCGTATAGGTGTTCGAGTGTTCGAACCCTAATGCGTGAGAAATGGCAAGTAAACGCCGCATTTATATATCTGCCACTGTGTAGGAAAATCCGTATAGGTGTTCGAGTGTTCGAACCGTAATGCGTGCAAAATGGTAAGTAAACGTCGTATTTACATATCCGCCACTGTGCTAGATAATCCGTATAGGTGTTCGAATGTTCGAACCCTAATGCATGAGAAATGGTAAGTAAACGCCGTATTTACTTATCTGCCACTGTGCTGGAGAATCCGTATAGTTGTTCGTGTGTTCGAACCCTAATGCGTGCAAAATGGTAAGTAAATGCCGTATTTACATATCTGCCACTGTACAGGAGAATCCGTATAGGTGTTCGAGTGTTCGAACCCTAATGCATGAGAAATGGTAAGTAAACGCCGTATTTACATATCAACCACTGTGCAGGAGAATCCGTATAGGTGTTCGAGTGTTCGAACCCTAATGCGTGAGAAATGGTAAGTAAACACCGTATTTACATATCTGCCACTGTGTAGGAGAATCCGTATAGGTGTTCGAGTGTTCGAACCGTAATGCATGCAAAATGGTAAGTAAACGCCGTATTTACATATTTGCCACTGTGCCGGAGAATCCGTATAGGTGTTCCATTGTTCGAACCCTAATGCATGAGAAATGGTAAGTAACCGCCGTATTTACATATCTACCACTGTGCAGGAAAATCCGTATAGGTGTTCGAGTGTTCGAACCCTAATGCGTGAGAAATGGTAAGTAAACACCGTATTTACATATCTGGCACTGTGTAGGAGAATCCGTATAGGTGTTCGAGTGTTCGAACCGTAATGCGTGCAAAATGGTAAGTAAACGCCGTATTTACATATCTGCCACAGTGTAGGAGAATCCGTATAGGTGTTCGGGTGTTTGAACCGTAATGCGTGCAAAATGGTAAGTAAACGCCGTACTTACATATCTGCCACTGTGCAGGAGAATCCGTATAGGTGTTCGAGTGTTCGAACCCTAATGCATGAGAAATGGTAAGTAAACGCCGTATTTACATATCTGCTTGGTGCAGGAGAATCCATATAGGTGTTCGAGTGTTCGAACCCTAATGCGTGAGAAATGGTAAGTAAACGCCGTATTTACATATCTGCCACTGTGCAGGAGAATCCGTATAGGTGTTCGAGTGTTCGAACACTAATGCGTGAGAAATGGTAAGTAAACGCCGTATTTACAAATCTGCCACTGTGTACGAGAATCCGTGTAGGTGTTCGAGTGTTCGAACCGTAATGCGTGCAAAATGGTAAGTAAACGCCGTATTTACATATCTGCCACTGTGCAGGAGAATCCGTATAGGTGTTCGAGTGTTCGAACCCTAATGCATGGGAAATGGTAAGTAAACGCTGTATTTACATATCTGCCACTGTGCAGGAGAATCCGTATAGGTGTTCGAGTGTTCGAACCCTAATGCGTGAGAAATGGTAAGTAAACGCCGTATTTACATAACTGCCACGGTGCCGGAGAATCCGTATAGGTCTTCGAGTGTTCGAACCCTAATGCGTGAGAAATGGCAAGTAAACGCCGTGTTTACATATTTGCCACTGTGCAGGAGAATCCGTATAGGTGTTCCATTGTTCGAACCCTAATGCATGAGAAATGGTAAGTAAACGCCGTATTTACATATCTGCCACTGTGCAGGAGAATCCGTATAGGTGTTCGAGTGTTCGAACCCTAATGCGTTGGAAATGGTAAGTAAACGCCGTATTTACATATCAGCCACTGTGCAGGAGAATCCGTATAGGTGTCCGGGTGTTCGAACTGTAATGCGTGCAAAATGGTAAGTAAACGCCGTACTTACATATCTGCCACTGTGCAGGAGAATCCGTATAGGTGTTCGAGTGTTCGAACCCTAATGCATGAGAAATGGTAAGTAAACGCCGTACTTACATATCTGCCACTGTGCAAGAGAATCCGTATAGGTGTTCGAGTGTTCGAACCGTAATGCGTGAGAAATGGTAAGTAAACGCCGTATTTACAAAGCTGCTACTGTGCAGGAGAATCCGTATAGGTGTTCGAGTGTTCGAACCCCAGTGCGTGAGAAATGGTAAGTAAACGCCGTATTTACATATCTGCCACTGTGCAGGAGAATCCGTATAGGTGTTCGAGTGTTCGAACCCTAATGCGTGAGAAAATGTAAGTAAACACCGTATTTACATATCTGCCACAGTGTAGGAGAATGCGTATAGGTGTTCGAGTGTTCGAACCGTAATGCGTGCAAAATGGTAAGTAAACGCCGGATTTACATATCTGCCACTGTGCAGGAGAATCTGTATAGGTGTTCGAGTGTTCGAACCCTAATGCGTGAGAAATGGTAAGTAAACACCGTATTTACATATCTGGCACTGTGTAGGAGAATCCGTATAGGTGTTCGAGTGTTCGAACCGTAATGCGTGCAAAATGGTAAGTAAACGCCGTATTTACATATCTGCCACAGTGCAGGAGAATCCGTACAGGTGTTCGGGTGTTTGAACCGTAATGCGTGCAAAATGGTAAGTAAACGCCGTACTTACATATCTGCCACTGTGCAGGAGAATCTGTATAGGTGTTCGAGTGTTCGAACCCTAATGCATGAGAAATGGTAAGTAAACGCCGTATTTACATATCTGCTTGGTGCAGGAGAATCCGTATAGGTGTTCGAGTGTTCGAACCCTAATGCGTGAGAAATGGTAAGTAAACGCCGTATTTACATATCTGCCACTGTGCAGGAGAATCCGTATAGGTGTTCGAGTGTTCGAACACTAATGCGTGAGAAATGGTAAGTAAACGCCGTATTTACAAATCTGCCACTGTGTACGAGAATCCGTGTAGGTGTTCGAGTGTTCGAACCGTAATGCGTGCAAAATGGCAAGTAAACGCCGTATTTACATATCTGCCACTGTGCAGGAGAGTCCGTATAGGTGTTCGAGTGTTCGAACCCTAATGCATGGGAAATGGTAAGTAAACGCTGTATTTACATATCTGCCGCTGTGCAGGAGAATCCGTATAGGTGTTCGAGTGTTCGAACCCTAATGCGTGAGAAATGGTAAGTAAACGCCGTATTTACATAACTGCCACGGTGCCGGAGAATCCGTATAGGTCTTCGAGTGTTCGAACCCTAATGCGTGAGAAATGGCAAGTAAACGCCGTATTTACATATTTGCCACTGTGCAGGAGAATCCGTATAGGTGTTCCATTGTTCGAACCCTAATGCATGAGAAATGGTAAGTAAACGCCGTATTTACATATCTGCCACTGTGCAGGAGAATCCGTATAGGTGTTCGAGTGTTCGAACCCTAATGCGTTGGAAATGGTAAGTAAACGCCGTATTTACATATCAGCCACTGTGCAGGAGAATCCGTATAGGTGTCCGGGTGTTCGAACTGTAATGCGTGCAAAATGGTAAGTAAACGCCGTACTTACATATCTGCCACTGTGCAGGAGAATCCGTATAGGTGTTCGAGTGTTCGAACCCTAATGCATGAGAAATGGTAAGTAAACGCCGTACTTACATATCTGCCACTGTGCAAGAGAATCCGTATAGGTGTTCGAGTGTTCGAACCGTAATGCGTGAGAAATGGTAAGTAAACGCCGTATTTACATAGCTGCTACTGTGCAGGAGAATCCGTATAGGTGTTCGAGTGTTCGAACCCCAGTGCGTGAGAAATGTTAAGTAAACGCCGTATTTACATATCTGCCACTGTGCAGGAGAATCCGTATAGGTGTTCGAGTGTTCGAACCCTAATGCGTGAGAAAATGTAAGTAAACACCGTATTTACATATCTGCCACAGTGCAGGAGAATGCGTATAGGTGTTCGAGTGTTCGAACCGTAATGCGTGCAAAATGGTAAGTAAACGCCGTATTTACATAGCTGCTACTGTGCAGGAGAATCCGTATAGGTGTTCGAGTGTTCGAACCCCAGTGCGTGAGAAATGTTAAGTAAACGCCGTACTTACATATCTGCCACTGTGCAGGAGAATCCGTATAGGTGTTCGAGTGTTCGAACCCTAATGCATGAGAAATGGTAAGTAAACGCCGTATTTACATATCTGCTTGGTGCAGGAGAATCCGTATAGGTGTTCGAGTGTTCGAACCCTAATGCGTGAGAAATGGTAAGTAAACGCCGTATTTACATATCTGCCACTGTGCAGGAGAATCCGTATAGGTGTTCGAGTGTTCGAACCTTAATGCGTGAGAAATGGTAAGTAAACGCCGTATTTACAAATCTGCCACTGTGTACGAGAATCCGTGTAGGTGTTCGAGTGTTCGAACCGTAATGCGGGCAAAATGGTAAGTAAACGCCGTATTTACATATCTGCCACTGTGCAGGAGAATCCGTATAGGTGTTCGAGTGTTCGAACCCTAATGCATGAGAAATGGTAAGTAAACGCCGTATTTACATATCTGCTTGGTGCAGGAGAATCCGTATAGGTGTTCGAGTGTTCGAACCCTAATGCGTGAGAAATGGTAAGTAAACGTCGTATTTACATATCTGCCACTGTGCAGGAGAATCCGTATAGGTGTTCGAGTGTTCGAACACTAATGCGTGAGAAATGGTAAGTAAACGCCGTATTTACAAATCTGCCACTGTGTACGAGAATCCGTGTAGGTGTTCGAGTGTTCGAACCGTAATGCGTGCAAAATGGTAAGTAAACGCCGTATTTACATATCTGCCACTGTGCAGGAGAATCCGTATAGGTGTTCGAGTGTTCGAACCCTAATGCATGGGAAATGGTAAGTAAACGCTGTATTTACATATCTGCCACTGTGCGGGAGATTCCGTATAGGTGTTCGAGTGTTCGAACCCTAATGCGTGAGAAATGGTAAGTAAACGCCGTATTTACATAACTGCCACGGTGCCGGAGAATCCGTATAGGTGTTCGAGTGTTCGAACCCTAATGCGTGAGAAATGGCAAGTAAACGCCGTATTTACATATGTGCCACTGTGCAGGAGAATCCGTATAGGTGTTCCATTGTTCGAACCCTAATGCATGAGAAATGGTAAGTAAACGCCGTATTTACATATCTGCCACTGTGCAGGAGAATCCGTATAGGTGTTCGAGTGTTCGAACCCTAATGCGTTGGAAATGGTAAGTAAACGCCGTATTTACATATCAGCCACTGTGCAGGAGAATCCGTATAGGTGTCCGGGTGTTCGAACTGTAATGCGTGCAAAATGGTAAGTAAACGCCGTACTTACATATCTGCCACTGTGCAGGAGAATCCGTATAGGTGTTCGAGTGTTCGAACCCTAATGCATGAGAAATGGTAAGTAAACGCCGTATTTACATATCTGCCACTGTGCAAGAGAATCCGTATAGGTGTTCGAGTGTTCGAACCGTAATGCGTGAGAAATGGTAAGTAAACGCCGTATTTACATATCTGCTACTGTGCAGGAGAATCCGTATAGGTGTTCGAGTGTTCGAACCCTAATGCGTGAGAAAATGTAAGTAAACACCGTATTTACATATCTGCCACAGTGCAGGAGAATGCGTATAGGTGTTCGAGTGTTCGAACCGTAATGCGTGCAAAATGGTAAGTAAACGCCGATTTACATATCTGCCACTGTGCAGGAGAATCCGTATAGGTGTTCGAGTGTTCGAACCCTAATGCGTTAGAAATGGTAAGTAAACGCCGTATTTACAAATCGGCCACTGTGCAGGAGAATCCGTATAGGTGTTCGAGTGTTCGAACCTTAATGCGTGAGAAATGGTAAGTAAACGCCGTATTTACAAATCTGTCACTGTGTACGAGAATCCATATAGGTGTTCGAGCGTTAGAACCGTAATGCGTGCAAAATGGTAAGTAAACGCCGTATTTACATATCTGCCACTGGGCAGGAGAATCCGTATAGGTGTTCGAGTGTTCGAACCCTAATGCGTGAGAAATGGTAAGTAAGCGCCGTATTTACAAATCTGCCACTGTGTACGAGAATCCGTGAAGGTGTTCGAGGTGTTCGAACCGTAATGCGTGCAAAATGGTAAGTAAACGCCGTATTTACATATCTGCCACTGTGCAGGAGAATCCGTATAGGTGTTCGAGTGTTCGAACCCTAATGCATGGGAAATGGTAAGTAAACGCTGTAGTTACATATCTGCCACTGTGCAGGAGAATCCGTATAGGTGTTCGAGTGTTCGAACCCCAGTGCGTGAGAAATGGTAAGTAAACGCCGTATTTAGATATCTGCCACTGTGCAGGAGAATCCGTATAGGTGTTCGAGTGTTCGAACCCTAATGCGTGAGAAAATGTAAGTAAACACCGTATTTACATATCTGCCACAGTGCAGGAGAATGCGTATAGGTGTTCGAGTGTTCGAACCGTAATGCGTGCAAAATGGTAAGTAAACGCCGGATTTACATATCTGCCACTGTGCAGGAGAATCCGTATAGGTGTTCGAGTGTTCGAACCCTAATGCGTTAGAAATGGTAAGTAAACGCCGTATTTACAAATCGGCCACTGTGCAGGAGAATCCGTATAGGTGTTCGAGTGTTCGAACCTTAATGCGTGAGAAATGGTAAGTAAACGCCGTATTTACAAATCTGTCACTGTGTACGAGAATCCATATAGGTGTTCGAGCGTTAGAACCGTAATGCGTGCAAAATGGTAAGTAAACGCCGTATTTACATATCTGCCACTGGGCAGGAGAATCCGTATAGGTGTTCGAGTGTTCGAACCCTAATGCGTTGGAAATGGTAAGTAAACGCCGTATTTACATATCAGCCACTGTGCAGGAGAATCCGTATAGGTGTCCGGGTGTTCGAACTGTAATGCGTGCAAAATGGTAAGTAAACGCCGTACTTACATATTGCCACTGTGCAGGAGAATCCGTATAGGTGTTCGAGTGTTCGAACCCTAATGCATGAGAAATGGTAAGTAAACGCCGTATTTACATATCTGCCACTGTGCAAGAGAGTCCGTATAGGTGTTCGAGTGTTCGAACCGTAATGCGTGAGAAATGGTAAGTAAACGCCGTATTTACATATCTGCTACTGTGCAGGAGAATCCGTATAGGTGTTCGAGTGTTCGAACCCCAGTGCGTGAGAAATGGTAAGTAAACGCCGTATTTACATATCTGCCACTGTGTAGGAGAATCCGTATAGGTGTTCGAGTATTCGAACCCTAATGCGTGAGAAAAGGTAAGTAAACACCGTATTTACATATCTGCCACAGTGCAGGAGAATGCGTATAGGTGTTCGAGTGTTCGAACCGTAATGCGTGCAAAATGGTAAGTAAACGCCGGATTTACATATCTGCCACTGTGCAGGAGAATCCGTATAGGTGTTCGAGTGTTCGAACCCTAATGCATGAGAAATGGTAAGTAAATGCCGTATTTACGTATCTGCCACTGTGCAGGAGCATTCGTATAGGTGTTCGAGTGTCCGAACCCTAATGCGTGAGAAATGGTAAGTAAACGCCGCATTTACATATCTGCCACTGTGTAGGAGAATCCGTATAGGTGTTCGAGTGTTCGAACCGTAATGCGTGCAAAAAGGTAAGTAAACGTCGTATTTACATATCCGCCACTGTGCTGGATAATTCGTATAGGTGTTCGAGTGTTCGAACCCTAATGCATGAGAAATGGTAAGTAAACGCCGTATTTACTTATCTGCCACTGTGCAGGAGAATCCGTATAGGTGTTCGAGTGTTCGAACCGTAATGCGTGCAAAATGGTAAGTAAACGCCGTATTTACATATCTGCCACTGTGCAGGAGAATCCGTATTGGTGTTCGAGTGTTCGAACCCTAATACGTGAGAAAAGGTAAGTAAACACCGTATTTACATATCTGCCACTGTACAGGAGAATCCGTATAGGTGTTCGAGTGTTCGAACCCTAATGCGTGGAAAAGGTAAGTAAACACCGAATTTACATATCTGCCACAGTACAGGAGAATCCGTATAGGTGTTCGAGTGTTCGACCCCTAATGCGTGGGAAATGGTAAGTAAACGCCGTATTTACATATCTGCCACTGTGCAGGGGAATCCGTATATGTGTTCGAGTGTTCGAACACTAATGCATGAGAAATGGTAAGTAAACGCCGTATTTACATATCCGCCACTGTGCAGGAGAATCCGTATAGGTGTTCGAGTGTTCGAACCGTAATGCGTGCAAAATAGTAAGTAAACGCCGTATTTACATATCTACCACTGTGCAGGAGAATCCGTATAGGTGTTCGAGTGTTCGAACCCTAATGCGTGAGAAATGGTAAGCAAACGCCGTATTTACATATCTGCCACGGTGCAGGAGAATCCGTATAGGTGTTCGAGTGTTCGAACCCTAATGCGTGAGAAATGGTAAGTAAACGCCGTATTTACATATCGGCCACTGTGCAGGAGAATCCGTATAGGTGTTCGAGTGTTCGAACCCTAATGCATGAGAAATGGTAAGTAAACGCCGTATTTACAAATCTGTCACTGTGTACGAGAATCCATATAGGTGTTCGAGCGTTAGAACCGTAATGCGTGCAAAATGGTAAGTAAACGCCGTATTTACATATCTGCCACTGGGCAGGAGAATCCGTATAGGTGTTCGAGTGTTCGAACCCTAATGCGTGAGAAATGGTAAGTAAACGCCGTATTTACAAATCTGCCACTGTGTACGAGAATCCGTGTAGGTGTTCGAGTGTTCGAACCGTAATGCCTGCAAAATGGTAAGTAAACGCCGTATTTACATATCTGCCACTGTGCAGGAGAATCCGTATAGGTGTTCGAGTGTTCGAACCCTAATGCATGGGAAATGGTAAGTAAACGCTGTATTTACATATCTGCCACTGTGCAGGAGAATCCGTATTGGTGTTCGAGTGTTCGAACCCTAATGTGTGAGAAATGGTAAGTAAACGCCGTATTTACATAACTGCCACTGTGCAGGAGAATCCGTATAGGTGTTCGAATGTTGGAACCCTAATACATGAGAAATGGCAAGTAAACGCCGCATTTACATATCTACCACTGTGTAGGAGAATCCGTATAGGTGTTCGAGTGTTCGAACCGTAATGCGTGCAAAATGGTAAGTAAACGTCGTATTTACATATCCGCCACTGTGCTGGATAATCCGTATAGGTGTTCTAGTGTTCGAACCCTAATGCATGAGAAATGGTAAGTAAACGCCGTATTTACTTATCTGCCACTGTGCTGGAGAATCCGTATAGGTGTTCGAGTGTCCGAACCCTAATGCATGCAAAATGGTAAGTAAATGCCGTATTTACATATCTGCCACTGTGCAGGAGAATCCGTATAGGTGTTCGAGTGTTCGAACCCTAATGCATGAGAAATGGTAAGTAAACACCGTATTTACATATCAACCACTGTGCAGGAGAATCCGTATAGGTGTTCGAGTGTTCGAACCCTAATGCGTGAGAAATGGTAAGTAAACACCGTATTTACATATCTGCCACTGTCTAGGAGAATCCGTATTGGTGTTCGAGTGTTCGAACCGTAATGCGTGCAAAATGGTAAGTAAACGCCGTATTTACATATTTGCCACTGTGCAGGAGAATCCGTATAGGTGTTCCATTGTTCGAACCCTAATGCATGAGAAATGGTAAGTAAACGCCGTATTTACATATCTGCCACTGTGCAGGAGAATCCGTATAGGTGTTCGAGTGTTCGAACCCTAATGCGTTGGAAATGGTAAGTAAACGCCGTATTTACATATCAGCCACTGTGCAGGAGAATCCGTATAGGTGTCCGGGTGTTCGAACCGTAATGCGTGCAAAATGGTAAGTAAACGCCGTACTTACATATCTGCCACTGTGCAGGAGAATCCGTATAGGTGTTCGAGTGTTCGTACCCTAATGCATGAGAAATGGTATGTAAACGCCGTATTTACATATCTGCCACTGTGCAGGAGAATCCGTATAGGTGTTCGAGTGTTCGAACCGTAATGCGTGAGAAATGGTAAGTAAACGCCGTATTTACATATCTGCTACTGTGCAGGAGAATCCGTATAGGTGTTCGAGTGTTCGAACCCTAATGCGTGAGAAATGGTAAGTAAACGCCGTATTTACATATCTGCCACTGTGCAGGAGAATCCGTATAGGTGTTCGAGTGTTCGAACCCAAATGCGTGAGAAAAGGTAAGTAAACACCGTATTTACATATCTGCCACAGTGCAGGAGAATGCGTATAGGTGTTCGAGTGTTCGAACCGTAATGCGTGCAAAATGGTAAGTAAACGCCGGATTTACGTATCTGCCACTGTGCAGGAGAATCCGTATAGGTGTTCGAGTGTTCGAACCATAATGCATGAGAAATGGTAAGTAAACGCCGTATTTACATATCTGCCACTGTGCAGGAGCATCCGTATAGGTGTTCGAGTGTCCGAACCCTAATGCGTGAGAAATGGTAAGTAAACGCCGCATTTATATATCTGCCACTGTGTAGGAGAATCCGTATAGGTGTTCGAGTGTTCGAACCGTAATACGTGCAAAAAGGTAAGTAAACGTCGTATTTACATATCCGCCACTGTGCTGGATAATCCGTATAGGTGTTCGAGTGTTCGAACCCTAATGCATGAGAAATGGTAAGTAAACACCGTATTTACTTATCTGCCACTGTGCAGGAGAATCCGTATCGGTGTTCGAGTGTTCGAACCGTAATGCGTGCAAAATGGTAAGTAAACGCCGTATTTACATATCTGCCACTGTGCAGGAGAATCCGTATTGGTGTTCGAGTGTTCGAACCCTAATGCGTGAGAAAAGGTAAGTAAACACCGTATTTACATATCTGCCACTGTGCAGGAGAATCCGTATAGGTGTTCGAGTGTTCGAACCCTAATGCGTGAGAAAAGGTAAGTAAACACCGTATTTACATATCTGCCACAGTACAGGAGAATCCGTATAGGTGTTCGAGTGTTCGACCCCTAATGCGTGGGAAATGGTAAGTAAACGCCGTATTTACATATTGGCCACTGTGCAGGGGAATCCGTATAGGTGTTCGAGTGTTCGAACACTACTGCACGGGAAATGGTAAGTAAACGCCGTATTTACATATCCGCCACTGTGCAGGAGCATCCGTGTAGGTGTTCGAGTGTTCGAACCCTAATGCGTGAGAAATGGTAAGTAAACGCCATATTTACATATCTGCCACTGTGCAGGAGAATCCGTATAGGTGTTCGAGTGTTCGAACCCTAATGCGTGAGAAATGGTAAGTAAACGCCGTATTTACAAATCTGCCACTGTGTACGAGAATCCGTATTGGTGTTCGAGTGTTAGAACCGTAATGCGTGCAAAATGGTAAGTAAACGCCGTATTTACATATCTGCCACTGAGCAGGAGAATCCGTATAGGTGTTCGAGTGTTCGAACCCTAATGCGTGAGAAATGGTAAGTAAACGCCGTATTTAAAAATCTGCCACTGTGTACGAGAATCCGTATAGGTGTTCGAGTGTTCGAACCGTAATGCGTGCAAAATGGTAAGTAAACGCCGTATTTACATATCTGCCACTGAGCAGGAGAATCCGTATAGGTGTTCGAGTGTTCGAACCCTAATGCGTGAGAAATGGTAAGTAAACGCCGTATTTTCAAATCTGCCACTGTGTACGAGAATCCGTATAGGTGTTCGAGTGTTCGAACCGTAATGCGTGCAAAATGGTAAGTAAACGCCGTATTTACATATCTGCCACTGTGCAGGAGAATCCGTATAGGTATTCGAGTGTTCGAACCCTAATGCATGAGAAATGGTAAGTAAACGCTGTATTTACATATCTGCCACTGTGCAGGAGAATCCGTATAGGTGTTCGAGTGTTCGAACCCTAATGCGTGAGAAATGGTAAGTAAGCGCCGTATTTACATAATTGCCACTGTGCAGGAGAATCCGTATAGGTGTTCGAGTGTTCGAACCCTAATGCGTGAGAAATGGTAAGTAAACGACGTATTTACATATCTGCCACTGTGCAGGAGAATCCGTGTAGGTGTTCGAGTGTCCGAACCCTAATGCGTGAGAAATGGTAAGTAAACGCCGCATTTACATATCTGCCACTGTGTAGGAGAATCCGTATAGGTGTTCGAGTGTTCGAACCGTAATGCATGCAAAAAGGTAAGTAAACGTCGTATTTACATATCCGCCACTGTGCTGGATAATCCGTATAGGTGTTCGAGTGTTCGTACCCTAATGCATGAGAAATGGTAAGTAAACGCCGTATTTACTTATCTGCCACTGTGCAGGAGAATCTGTATAGGTGTTCGAGTGTTCGAACCGTAATGCGTGCAAAATGGTAAGTAAACGCCGTATTTACATATCTGCCATTGTGCAGGAGAATCCGTACTGGTGTTCGAGTGTTCGAACCCTAATGCGTGAGAAAAGGTAAGTAAACACCGTATTTACATGTCTGCCACTATGTAGGAGAATCCGTATAGGTGTTCGAGTGTTCGAACCCTAATGCGTGAGAAATGGTAAGTAAACGCCGTATTTACAAATCTGCCACTGTGTACGAGAATCCGTATAGGTGTTCGAGTGTTCGAACCGTAATGCGTGCAAAATGGTAAGTAAACGCCGTATTTACATATCTGCCACTGAGCAGGAGAATCCGTATAGGTGTTCGAGTGTTCGAACCCTAATGCGTGAGAAATGGTAAGTAAACGCCGTATTTACAAATCTGCCACTGTGTACGAGAATCCGTATAGGTGTTCGAGTGTTCGAACCGTAATGCGTGCAAAATGGTAAGTAAACGCCGTATTTACATATCTGCCACTGTGCAGGAGAATCCGTATAGGTATTCGAGTGTTCGAACCCTAATGCATGAGAAATGGTAAGTAAACGCTGTATTTACATATCTGCCACTGTGCAGGAGAATCCGTATAGGTGTTCGAGTGTTCGAACCCTAATGCGTGAGAAATGGTAAGTAAACGCCGTATTTACATAATTGCCACTGTGCAGGATAATCCGTATAGGTGTTCGAGTGTTCGAACCCTAATGCGTGAGAAATGGTAAGTAAACGCCGTATTTACATATCTGCCACTGTGCAGGAGAATCCGTGTAGGTGTTCGAGTGTCCGAACCCTAATGCGTGAGAAATGGTAAGTAAACGCCGCATTTACATATCTGCCACTGTGTAGGAGAATCCGTATAGGTGTTCGAGTGTTCGAACCGTAATGCATGCAAAAAGGTAAGTAAACGTCGTATTTACATATCCGCCACTGTGCTGGATAATCCGTATAGGTGTTCGAGTGTTCGTACCCTAATGCATGAGAAATGGTAAGTAAACGCCGTATTTACTTATCTGCCACTGTGCAGGAGAATCTGTATAGGTGTTCGAGTGTTCGAACCGTAATGCGTGCAAAATGGTAAGTAAACGCCGTATTTACATATCTGCCATTGTGCAGGAGAATCCGTACTGGTGTTCGAGTGTTCGAACCCTAATGCGTGAGAAAAGGTAAGTAAACACCGTATTTACATGTCTGCCACTATGTAGGAGAATCCGTATAGGTGTTCGAGTGTTCGAACCCTAATGCGTGAGAAAAGGTAAGTAAACACCGTATATACATATCTGCCACAGTACAGGAGAATCCGTATAGGTGTTCGAGTGTTCGACCCCTAATGCGTGGGAAATGGTAAGTAAACGCCGTATTTACATATCTGCCATTGTGCAGGGGAATCCGTATAGGTGTTCGAGTGTTCGAACCCTAATGCATGAGAAATGGTAAGTAAACGCCGTATTTACATATCCGCCACTGTGCAGGAGCATCCGTATAGGTGTTCGAGTGTTCGAACCCTAATGCGTGAGAAATGGTAAGTAAACGCCGTATTTACATATCTGCCACTGTGCAGGAGAATCCGTATAGGTGTTCGAGTGTTCGAACCCTAATGCGTGAGAAATGGTAAGTAAACGCCGTATTTACAAATCTGCCACTGTGTACGAGAATCCATATAGGTGTTCGAGTGTTAGAACCGTAATGCGTGCAAAATGGTAAGTAAACGCCGTATTTACATATCTGCCACTGAGCAGGAGAATCCGTATAGGTGTTCGAGTGTTCGAACCCTAATGCGTGAGAAATGGTAAGTAAATGCCGTATTTACAAATCTGCCACTGTGTACGAGAATCCGTATAGGTGTTCGAGTGTTCGAACCGTAATGCGTGCAAAATGGTAAGTAAACGCCGTATTTACATATCTGCCACTGTGCAGGAGAATCCGTATAGGTATTCGAGTGTTCGAACCCTAATGCATGAGAAATGGTAAGTAAACGCTCTATTTACATATCCGCCACTGTGCAGGAGAATCCGTATAGGTGTTCGAGTGTTCGAACCCTAATGCGTGAGAAATGGTAAGTAAACGCCGTATTTACACAATTGCCACTGTGCAGGAGAATCCGTATAGGTGTTGGAGTGTTCGAACCCTAATGCGTGAGAAATGGTAAGTAAACGCCGCCTTTACATATCTGCCACTGTGTAGGAGAATCCGTATAGGTGTTCGAGTGTTCGAACCGTAATGCATGCAAAATGGTAAGTAAACGTCGTATTTACATATCCGCCACTGTGCTGGATAATCCGTATAGGTGTTCGAGTGTTCGAACCCTAATGCATGAGAAATGGTAAGTAAACGCCGTATTTACTTATCTGCCACTGTGCAGGAGAATCCGTATAGGTGTTCAAGTGTTCGAACCCTAATTCGTGCAAAATGGTAAGTAAACGCCGTATTTACATATCAGCCACTGTGCAGGAGAATCCGTATAGGTGTTCGAGTGTTCGAACCCTAATGCGTGAGAAATGGTAAGTAAACGCCGTATTTACATAATTGCCACCGTGCAGGAGAATCCGTATAGGTGTTCGAGTGTTCGAACCCTAATGCGTGAGAAATGGTAAGTAAACGCCGCCTTTACATATCTGCCACTGTGTAGGAGAATCCGTATAGGTGTTCGAGTGTTCGAACCGTAATGCATGCAAAATGGTAACTAAACGTCGTATTTACATATCCGCCACTGTGCTGGATAATCCGTATAGGTGTTCGAGTGTTCGAACCCTAATGCATGAGAAATGGTAAGTAAACGCCGTATTTACTTATCTGCCACTGTGCAGGAGAATCTGTATAGGTGTTCGAGTGTTCGAACCGTAATGCGTGCAAAATGGTAAGTAAACGCCGTATTTACATATCTGCCATTGTGCAGGAGAATCCGTACTGGTGTTCGAGTGTTCGAACCCTCATGCGTGAGAAAAGGTAAGTAAACACCGTATTTACATGTCTGCCACTATGTACGAGAATCCGTATAGGTGTTCGAGTGTTCGAACCCTAATGCGTGAGAAATGGTAAGTAAACGCCGTATTTACATATCTGCCACTGTGCAGGAGAATCCGTATAGGTGTTCGAGTGTTCGAACCCTAATGCGTGAGAAATGGTAAGTAAACGCCGTATTTACAAATCTGCCACTGTGTACGAGAATCCATATAGGTGTTCGAGTGTTAGAACCGTAATGCGTGCAAAATGGTAAGTAAACGCCGTATTTACATATCTGCCACTGAGCAGGAGAATCCGTATAGGTGTTCGAGTGTTCGAACCCTAATGCGTGAGAAATGGTAAGTAAATGCCGTATTTACAAATCTGCCACTGTGTACGAGAATCCGTATAGGTGTTCGAGTGTTCGAACCGTAATGCGTGCAAAATGGTAAGTAAACGCCGTATTTACATATCTGCCACTGTGCAGGAGAATCCGTATAGGTATTCGAGTGTTCGAACCCTAATGCATGAGAAATGGTAAGTAAACGCTCTATTTACATATCCGCCACTGTGCAGGAGAATCCGTATAGGTGTTCGAGTGTTCGAACCCTAATGCGTGAGAAATGGTAAGTAAACGCCGTATTTACACAATTGCCACTGTGCAGGAGAATCCGTATAGGTGTTGGAGTGTTCGAACCCTAATGCGTGAGAAATGGTAAGTAAACGCCGCCTTTACATATCTGCCACTGTGTAGGAGAATCCGTATAGGTGTTCGAGTGTTCGAACCGTAATGCATGCAAAATGGTAAGTAAACGTCGTATTTACATATCCGCCACTGTCCTGGATAATCCGTATAGGTGTTCGAGTGTTCGAACCCTAATGCATGAGAAATGGTAAGTAAACGCCGTATTTACTTATCTGCCACTGTGCAGGAGAATCCGTATAGGTGTTCGAGTGTTCGAACCCTAATTCGTGCAAAATGGTAAGTAAACGCCGTATTTACATATCTGCCACTGTGCAGGAGAATCCGTATAGGTGTTCGAGTGTTCGAACCCTAATGCGTGAGAAATGGTAAGTAAACGCCGTATTTACATAATTGCCACTGTGCAGGAGAATCCGTATAGGTGTTCGAGTGTTCGAACCCTAATGCATGAGAAATGGTAAGTAAACGCCGCCTTTACATATCTGCCACTATGTAGGAGAATCCGTATAGGTGTTCGAGTGTTCGAACCGTAATGCATGCAAAATGGTAACTAAACGTCGTATTTACATATCCGCCACTGTGCTGGATAATCCGTATAGGTGTTCGAGTGTTCGAACCCTAATGCATGAGAAATGGTAAGTAAACGCCGTATTTACTTATCTGCCACTGTGCAGGAGAATCTGTATAGGTGTTCGAGTGTTCGAACCGTAATGCGTGCAAAATGGTAAGTAAACGCCGTATTTACATATCTGCCATTGTGCAGGAGAATCCGTACTGGTGTTCGAGTGTTCGAACCCTAATGCGTGAGAAAAGGTAAGTAAACACCGTATTTACATGTCTGCCACTATGTAGGAGAATCCGTATAGGTGTTCGAGTGTTCGAACCCTAATGCGTGAGAAAAGGTAAGTAAACACCGTATATACATATCTGCCACAGTACAGGAGAATCCGTATAGGTGTTCGAGTGTTCGACCCCTAATGCGTGGGAAATGGTAAGTAAACGCCGTATTTACATATCTGCCACTGTGCAGGGGAATCCGTATAGGTGTTCGAGTGTTCGAACCCTAATGCATGAGAAATGGTAAGTAAACGCCGTATTTACATATCCGCCACTGTGCAGGAGCATCCGTATAGGTGTTCGAGTGTTCGAACCCTAATGCGTGAGAAATGGTAAGTAAACGCCGTATTTACATATCTGCCACTGTGCAGGAGAATCCGTATAGGTGTTCGAGTGTTCGAACCCTAATGCGTGAGAAATGGTAAGTAAACGCCGTATTTACAAATCTGCCACTGTGTACGAGAATCCATATAGGTGTTCGAGTGTTAGAACCGTAATGCTTGCAAAATGGTAAGTAAACGCCGTATTTACATATCTGCCACTGAGCAGGAGAATCCGTATAGGTGTTCGAGTGTTCGAACCCTAATGCGTGAGAAATGGTAAGTAAATGCCGTATTTACAAATCTGCCACTGTGTACGAGAATCCGTATAGGTGTTCGAGTGTTCGAACCGTAATGCGTGCAAAATGGTAAGTAAACGCCGTATTTACATATCTGCCACTGTGCAGGAGAATCCGTATAGGTATTCGAGTGTTCGAACCCTAATGCATGAGAAATGGTAAGTAAACGCTCTATTTACATATCTGCCACTGTGCAGGAGAATCCGTATAGGTGTTCGAGTGTTAAAACCCTAATGCGTGAGAAATGGTAAGTAAACGCCGTATTTACACAATTGCCACTGTGCAGGAGAATCCGTATAGGTGTTCGAGTGTTCGAACCCTAATGCGTGAGAAATGGTAAGTAAACGCCGCCTTTACATATCTGCCACTGTGTAGGAGAATCCGTATAGGTGTTCGAGTGTTCGAACCGTAATGCATGCAAAATGGTAAGTAAACGTCGTATTTACATATCCGCCACTGTGCTGGATAATCCGTATAGGTGTTCGAGTGTTCGAACCCTAATGCATGAGAAATGGTAAGTAAACGCCGTATTTACTTATCTGCCACTGTGCAGGAGAATCCGTATAGGTGTTCGAGTGTTCGAACCCGAATTCGTGCAAAATGGTAAGTAAACGCCGTATTTACATATCTGCCACTGTGCAGGAGAATCCGTATAGGTGTTCGAGTGTTCGAACCCTAATGCGTGAGAAATGGTAAGTAAACGCCGCCTTTACATATCTGCCACTGTGTAGGAGAATCCGTATAGGTGTTCGAGTGTTCGAACCGTAATGCATGCAAAATGGTAAGTAAACGTCGTATTTACATATCCGCCACTGTGCTGGATAATCCGTATAGGTGTTCGAGTGTTCGAACCCTAATGCATGAGAAATGGTAAGTAAACGCCGTATTTACTTATCTGCCACTGTGCAGGAGAATCCGTATAGGTGTTCGAGTGTTCGAACCCTAATTCGTGCAAAATGGTAAGTAAACGCCGTATTTACATATCTGCCACTGTGCAGGAGAATCCGTATAGGTGTTCGAGTGTTCGAACCCTAATGCGTGAGAAATGGTAAGTAAACGCCGCCTTTACATATCTGCCACTGTGTAGGAGAATCCGTATAGGTGTTCGAGTGTTCGAACCGTAATGCATGCAAAATGGTAAGTAAACGTCGTATTTACATATCCGCCACTGTGCTGGATAATCCGTATAGGTGTTCGAGTGTTCGAACCCTAATGCGTGAGAAATGGTAAGTAAACGCCATATTTACAAATCTGCCACTGTGTACGAGAATCCATATAGGTGTTCGAGTGTTAGAACCGTAATGCGTGCAAAATGGTAAGTAAACGCCGTATTTACATATCTGCCACTGAGCAGGAGAATCCGTATAGGTGTTCGAGTGTTCGAACCCTAATGCGTGAGAAATGGTAAGTAAATGCCGCCTTTACATATCTGCCACTGTGTAGGAGAATCCGTATAGGTGTTCGAGTGTTCGAACCGTAATGCATGCAAAATGGTAACTAAACGTCGTATTTACATATCCGCCACTGTGCTGGATAATCCGTATAGGTGTTCGAGTGTTCGAACCCTAATGCATGAGAAATGGTAAGTAAACGCCGTATTTACTTATCTGCCACTGTGCAGGAGAATCTGTATAGGTGTTCGAGTGTTCGAAGCGTAATGCGTGCAAAATGGTAAGTAAACGCCGTATTTACATATCTGCCATTGTGCAGGAGAATCCGTACTGGTGTTCGAGTGTTCGAACCCCAATGCGTGAGAAAAGGTAAGTAAACAACGTATTTACATGTCTGCCACTATGTAGGAGAATCCGTATAGGTGTTCGAGTGTTCGAACCCTAATGCGTGAGAAAAGGTAAGTAAACACCGTATATACATATCTGCCACAGTACAGGAGAATCCGTATAGGAGTTCGAGTGTTCGACCCCTAATGCGTGGGAAATGGTAAGTAAACGCCGTATTTACATATCTGCCACTGTGCCGGGGAATCCGTATAGGTGTTCGAGTGTTCGAACCCCAATGCATGAGAAATGGTAAGTAAACGCCGTATTTACATATCCGCCGTTGTGCAGGAGCATCCGTATAGGTGTTCGAGTGTTCGAACCCTAATGCGTGAGAAATGGTAAGTAAACGCCGTATTTACATATCTGCCACTGTGCAGGAGAATCCGTATAGGTGTTCGAGTGTTCGAACCCTAATGCGTGAGAAATGGTAAGTAAACGCCGTATTTACAAATCTGCCACTGTGTACGAGAATCCATATAGGTGTTCGAGTGTTAGAACCGTAATGCGTGCAAAATGGTAAGTAAACGCCGTATTTACATATCTGCCACTGAGCAGGAGAATCCGTATAGGTGTTCGAGTGTTCGAACCCTAATGCGTGAGAAATGGTAAGTAAATGCCGCCTTTACATATCTGCCACTGTGTAGGAGAATCCGTATAGGTGTTCGAGTGTTCGAACCGTAATGCATGCAAAATGGTAACTAAACGTCGTATTTACATATCCGCCACTGTGCTGGATAATCCGTATAGGTGTTCGAGTGTTCGAACCCTAATGCATGAGAAATGGTAAGTAAACGCCGTATTTACTTATCTGCCACTGTGCAGGAGAATCTGTATAGGTGTTCGAGTGTTCGAAGCGTAATGCGTGCAAAATGGTAAGTAAACGCCGTATTTACATATCTGCCATTGTGCAGGAGAATCCGTACTGGTGTTCGAGTGTTCGAACCCCAATGCGTGAGAAAAGGTAAGTAAACAACGTATTTACATGTCTGCCACTATGTAGGAGAATCCGTATAGGTGTTCGAGTGTTCGAACCCTAATGCGTGAGAAAAGGTAAGTAAACACCGTATATACATATCTGCCACAGTACAGGAGAATCCGTATAGGAGTTCGAGTGTTCGACCCCTAATGCGTGGGAAATGGTAAGTAAACGCCGTATTTACATATCTGCCACTGTGCCGGGGAATCCGTATAGGTGCTCGAGTGTTCGAACCCCAATGCATGAGAAATGGTAAGTAAACGCCGTATTTACATATCCGCCGCTGTGCAGGAGCATCCGTATAGGTGTTCGAGTGTTCGAACCCTAATGCGTGAGAAATGGTAAGTAAACGCCGTATTTACATATCTGCCACTGTGCAGGAGAATCCGTATAGGTGTTCGAGTGTTCGAACCCTAATGCGTGAGAAATGGTAAGTAAACGCCGTATTTACAAATCTGCCACTGTGTACGAGAATCCATATAGGTGTTCGAGTGTTAGAACCGTAATGCGTGCAAAATGGTAAGTAAACGCCGTATTTACATATCTGCCACTGAGCAGGAGAATCCTTATAGGTGTTCGAGTGTTCGAACCCTAATGCGTGAGAAATGGTAAGTAAATGCCGTATTTACAAATCTGCCACTGTGTACGAGAATCCGTATAGGTGTTCGAGTGTTCGAACCGTAATGCGTGCAAAATGGTAAGTAAACGCCGTATTTACATATCTGCCACTGTGCAGGAGAATCCGTATAGGTATTCGAGTGTTCGAACCCTAATGCATGAGAAATGGCAAGTAAACGCTGTATTTACATATCTGCCACTGTGCAGGAGAATCCGTATAGGTGTTCGAGTGTTCGAACCGTAATGCGTGAGAAATGGTAAGTAAACGCCGTATTTACACAATTGCCACTGTGCAGGAGAATCCGTATAGGTGTTCGAGTGTTCGAACCCTAATGCGTGAGAAATGGTAAGTAAACGCCGCCTTTACATATCTGCCACTGTGTAGGAGAATCCGTATAGGTGTTCGAGTGTTCGAACCGTAATGCATGCAAAATGGTAAGTAAACGTCGTATTTACATATCCGCCACTGTGCTGGATAATCCGTATAGGTGTTCGAGTGTTCGAACCCTAATGCATGAGAAATGGTAAGTAAACGCCGTATTTACTTATCTGCCACTGTGCAGGAGAATCCGTATAGGTGTTCGAGTGTTCGAACCCTAATTCGTGCAAAATGGTAAGTAAACGACGTATTTACATATCTGCCACTGTGCAGGAGAATCCGTATAGGTGTTCGAGTGTTCGAACCCTAATGCGTGAGAAATGGTAAGTAAACGCCGTATTTACATAATTGCCACTGTGCAGGAGAATCCGTATAGGTGTTCGAGTGTTCGAACCCTAATGCGTGAGAAATGGTAAGTAAACGCCGCCTTTACATATCTGCCACTGTGTAGGAGAATCCGTATAGGTGTTCGAGTGTTCGAACCGTAATGCATGCAAAATTATAACTAAACGTCGTATTTACATATCCGCCACTGTGCTGGATAATCCGTATAGGTGTTCGAGTGTTCGAACCCTAATGCATGAGAAATGGTAAGTAAACGCCGTATTTACTTATCTGCCACTGTGCAGGAGAATCTGTATAGGTGTTCGAGTGTTCGAACCGTAATGCGTGCAAAATGGTAAGTAAACGCCGTATTTACATATCTGCCACTGTGCAGGAGAATCCGTACTGGTGTTCGAGTGTTCGAACCCTAATGCGTGAGAAAAGGTAAGTAAACAACGTATTTACATGTCTGCCACTATGTAGGAGAATCCGTATAGGTGTTCGAGTGTTCGAACCCTAATGCGTGAGAAAAGGTAAGTAAACACCGTATATACATATCTGCCACAGTACAGGAGAATCCGTATAGGAGTTCGAGTGTTCGACCCCTAATGCGTGGGAAATGGTAAGTAAACGCCGTATTTACATATCTGCCACTGTGCCGGGGAATCCGTATAGGTGTTCGAGTGTTCGAACCCCAATGCATGAGAAATGGTAAGTAAACGCCGTATTTACATATCCGCCGTTGTGCAGGAGCATCCGTATAGGTGTTCGAGTGTTCGAACCCTAATGCGTGAGAAATGGTAAGTAAACGCCGTATTTACATATCTGCCACTGTGCAGGAGAATCCGTATAGGTGTTCGAGTGTTCGAACCCTAATGCGTGAGAAATGGTAAGTAAACGCCGTATTTACAAATCTGCCACTGTGTACGAGAATCCATATAGGTGTTCGAGTGTTAGAACCGTAATGCGTGCAAAATGGTAAGTAAACGCCGTATTTACATATCTGCCACTGAGCAGGAGAATCCGTATAGGTGTTCGAGTGTTCGAACCCTAATGCGTGAGAAATGGTAAGTAAATGCCGCCTTTACATATCTGCCACTGTGTAGGAGAATCCGTATAGGTGTTCGAGTGTTCGTACCGTAATGCATGCAAAATG
Source organism: Camellia granthamiana (assembly GCA_036172215.1). Taxonomy (NCBI): domain Eukaryota; kingdom Viridiplantae; phylum Streptophyta; class Magnoliopsida; order Ericales; family Theaceae; genus Camellia; species Camellia granthamiana. Next base: position 15,465 of record JAXFYN010000767.1, on the reverse strand, counting down.
GTAACTAAACGTCGTATTTACATATCCGCCACTGTGCTGGATAATCCGTATAGGTGTTCGAGTGTTCGAACCCTAATGCATGAGAAATGGTAAGTAAACGCCGTATTTACTTATCTGCCACTGTGCAGGAGAATCTGTATAGGTGTTCGAGTGTTCGAAGCGTAATGCGTGCAAAATGGTAAGTAAACGCCGTATTTACATATCTGCCATTGTGCAGGAGAATCCGTACTGGTGTTCGAGTGTTCGAACCCCAATGCGTGAGAAAAGGTAAGTAAACAACGTATTTACATGTCTGCCACTATGTAGGAGAATCCGTATAGGTGTTCGAGTGTTCGAACCCTAATGCGTGAGAAAAGGTAAGTAAACACCGTATATACATATCTGCCACAGTACAGGAGAATCCGTATAGGAGTTCGAGTGTTCGACCCCTAATGCGTGGGAAATGGTAAGTAAACGCCGTATTTACATATCTGCCACTGTGCCGGGGAATCCGTATAGGTGCTCGAGTGTTCGAACCCCAATGCATGAGAAATGGTAAGTAAACGCCGTATTTACATATCCGCCGCTGTGCAGGAGCATCCGTATAGGTGTTCGAGTGTTCGAACCCTAATGCGTGAGAAATGGTAAGTAAACGCCGTATTTACATATCTGCCACTGTGCAGGAGAATCCGTATAGGTGTTCGAGTGTTCGAACCCTAATGCGTGAGAAATGGTAAGTAAACGCCGTATTTACAAATCTGCCACTGTGTACGAGAATCCATATAGGTGTTCGAGTGTTAGAACCGTAATGCGTGCAAAATGGTAAGTAAACGCCGTATTTACATATCTGCCACTGAGCAGGAGAATCCTTATAGGTGTTCGAGTGTTCGAACCCTAATGCGTGAGAAATGGTAAGTAAATGCCGTATTTACAAATCTGCCACTGTGTACGAGAATCCGTATAGGTGTTCGAGTGTTCGAACCGTAATGCGTGCAAAATGGTAAGTAAACGCCGTATTTACATATCTGCCACTGTGCAGGAGAATCCGTATAGGTATTCGAGTGTTCGAACCCTAATGCATGAGAAATGGCAAGTAAACGCTGTATTTACATATCTGCCACTGTGCAGGAGAATCCGTATAGGTGTTCGAGTGTTCGAACCGTAATGCGTGAGAAATGGTAAGTAAACGCCGTATTTACACAATTGCCACTGTGCAGGAGAATCCGTATAGGTGTTCGAGTGTTCGAACCCTAATGCGTGAGAAATGGTAAGTAAACGCCGCCTTTACATATCTGCCACTGTGTAGGAGAATCCGTATAGGTGTTCGAGTGTTCGAACCGTAATGCATGCAAAATGGTAAGTAAACGTCGTATTTACATATCCGCCACTGTGCTGGATAATCCGTATAGGTGTTCGAGTGTTCGAACCCTAATGCATGAGAAATGGTAAGTAAACGCCGTATTTACTTATCTGCCACTGTGCAGGAGAATCCGTATAGGTGTTCGAGTGTTCGAACCCTAATTCGTGCAAAATGGTAAGTAAACGACGTATTTACATATCTGCCACTGTGCAGGAGAATCCGTATAGGTGTTCGAGTGTTCGAACCCTAATGCGTGAGAAATGGTAAGTAAACGCCGTATTTACATAATTGCCACTGTGCAGGAGAATCCGTATAGGTGTTCGAGTGTTCGAACCCTAATGCGTGAGAAATGGTAAGTAAACGCCGCCTTTACATATCTGCCACTGTGTAGGAGAATCCGTATAGGTGTTCGAGTGTTCGAACCGTAATGCATGCAAAATTATAACTAAACGTCGTATTTACATATCCGCCACTGTGCTGGATAATCCGTATAGGTGTTCGAGTGTTCGAACCCTAATGCATGAGAAATGGTAAGTAAACGCCGTATTTACTTATCTGCCACTGTGCAGGAGAATCTGTATAGGTGTTCGAGTGTTCGAACCGTAATGCGTGCAAAATGGTAAGTAAACGCCGTATTTACATATCTGCCATTGTGCAGGAGAATCCGTACTGGTGTTCGAGTGTTCGAACCCTAATGCGTGAGAAAAGGTAAGTAAACAACGTATTTACATGTCTGCCACTATGTAGGAGAATCCGTATAGGTGTTCGAGTGTTCGAACCCTAATGCGTGAGAAAAGGTAAGTAAACACCGTATATACATATCTGCCACAGTACAGGAGAATCCGTATAGGAGTTCGAGTGTTCGACCCCTAATGCGTGGGAAATGGTAAGTAAACGCCGTATTTACATATCTGCCACTGTGCCGGGGAATCCGTATAGGTGTTCGAGTGTTCGAACCCCAATGCATGAGAAATGGTAAGTAAACGCCGTATTTACATATCCGCCGCTGTGCAGGAGCATCCGTATAGGTGTTCGAGTGTTCGAACCCTAATGCGTGAGAAATGGTAAGTAAACGCCGTATTTACAAATCTGCCACTGTGTACGAGAATCCATATAGGTGTTCGAGTGTTAGAACCGTAATGCGTGCAAAATGGTAAGTAAACGCCGTATTTACATATCTGCCACTGAGCAGGAGAATCCTTATAGGTGTTCGAGTGTTCGAACCCTAATGCGTGAGAAATGGTAAGTAAATGCCGTATTTACAAATCTACCACTGTGTACGAGAATCCGTATAGGTGTTCGAGTGTTCGAACCGTAATGCGTGCAAAATGGTAAGTAAACGCCGTATTTACATATCTGCCACTGTGCAGGAGAATCCGTATAGGTATTCGAGTGTTCGAACCCTAATGCATGAGAAATGGCAAGTAAACGCTGTATTTACATATCTGCCACTGTGCAGGAGAATCCGTATAGGTGTTCGAGTGTTCGAACCGTAATGCGTGAGAAATGGTAAGTAAACGCCGTATTTACACAATTGCCACTGTGCAGGAGAATCCGTATAGGTGTTCGAGTGTTCGAACCCTAATGCGTGAGAAATGGTAAGTAAACGCCGCCTTTACATATCTGCCACTGTGTAGGAGAATCCGTATAGGTGTTCGAGTGTTCGAACCGTAATGCATGCAAAATGGTAAGTAAACGTCGTATTTACATATCCGCCACTGTGCTGGATAATCCGTATAGGTGTTCGAGTGTTCGAACCCTAATGCATGAGAAATGGTAAGTAAACGCCGTATTTACTTATCTGCCACTGTGCAGGAGAATCCGTATAGGTGTTCGAGTGTTCGAACCCTAATTCGTGCAAAATGGTAAGTAAACGACGTATTTACATATCTGCCACTGTGCAGGAGAATCCGTATAGGTGTTCGAGTGTTCGAACCCTAATGCGTGAGAAATGGTAAGTAAACGCCGTATTTACATAATTGCCACTGTGCAGGAGAATCCGTATAGGTGTTCGAGTGTTCGAACCCTAATGCGTGAGAAATGGTAAGTAAACGCCGCCTTTACATATCTGCCACTGTGTAGGAGAATCCGTATAGGTGTTCGAGTGTTCGAACCGTAATGCATGCAAAATTATAACTAAACGTCGTATTTACATATCCGCCACTGTGCTGGATAATCCGTATAGGTGTTCGAGTGTTCGAACCCTAATGCATGAGAAATGGTAAGTAAACGCCGTATTTACTTATCTGCCACTGTGCAGGAGAATCTGTATAGGTGTTCGAGTGTTCGAACCGTAATGCGTGCAAAATGGTAAGTAAACGCCGTATTTACATATCTGCCATTGTGCAGGAGAATCCGTACTGGTGTTCGAGTGTTCGAACCCTAATGCGTGAGAAAAGGTAAGTAAACAACGTATTTACATGTCTGCCACTATGTAGGAGAATCCGTATAGGTGTTCGAGTGTTCGAACCCTAATGCGTGAGAAAAGGTAAGTAAACACCGTATATACATATCTGCCACAGTACAGGAGAATCCGTATAGGAGTTCGAGTGTTCGACCCCTAATGCGTGGGAAATGGTAAGTAAACGCCGTATTTACATATCTGCCACTGTGCCGGGGAATCCGTATAGGTGTTCGAGTGTTCGAACCCCAATGCATGAGAAATGGTAAGTAAACGCCGTATTTACATATCCGCCGCTGTGCAGGAGCATCCGTATAGGTGTTCGAGTGTTCGAACCCTAATGCGTGAGAAATGGTAAGTAAACGCCGTATTTACATATCTGCCACTGTGCAGGAGAATCCGTATAGGTGTTCGAGTGTTCGAACCCTAATGCGTGAGAAATGGTAAGTAAACGCCGTATTTACAAATCTGCCACTGTGTACGAGAATCCATATAGGTGTTCGAGTGTTAGAACCGTAATGCGTGCAAAATGGTAAGTAAACGCCGTATTTACATATCTGCCACTGAGCAGGAGAATCCGTATAGGTGTTCGAGTGTTCGAACCCTAATGCGTGAGAAATGGTAAGTAAATGCCGTATTTACAAATCTGCCACTGTGTACGACAATCCGTATAGGTGTTCGAGTGTTCGAACCGTAATGCGTGCAAAATGGTAAGTAAACGCCGTATTTACATATCTGCCACTGTGCAGGAGAATCCGTATAGGTATTCGAGTGTTCGAACCCTAATGCTTGAGAAATGGCAAGTAAACGCTGTATTTACATATCTGCCACTGTGCAGGAGAATCCGTATAGGTGTTCGAGTGTTCGAACCCTAATGCGTGAGAAATGGTAAGTAAACGCCGTATTTACACAATTGCCACTGTGCAGGAGAATCCGTATAGGTGTTCGAGTGTTCGAACCCTAATGCGTGAGAAATGGTAAGTAAACGCCGCCTTTACATATCTGCCACTGTGTAGGAGAATCCGTATAGGTGTTCGAGTGTTCGAACCGTAATGCATGCAAAATGGTAAGTAAACGTCGTATTTACATATCCGCCACTGTGCTGGATAATCCGTATAGGTGTTCGAGTGTTCGAACCCTAATGCATGAGAAATGGTAAGTAAACGCCGTATTTACTTATCTGCCACTGTGCAGGAGAATCCGTATAGGTGTTCGAGTGTTCGAACCCTAATTCGTGCAAAATGGTAAGTAAACGCCGTATTTACATATCTGCCACTGTGCAGGAGAATCCGTATAGGTGTTCGAGTGTTCGAACCCTAATGCGTGAGAAATGGTAAGTAAACGCCGTATTTACATAATTGCCACTGTGCAGGAGAATCCGTATAGGTGTTCGAGTGTTCGAACCCTAATGCGTGAGAAATGGTAAGTAAACGCCGCCTTTACATATCTGCCACTGTGTAGGAGAATCCGTATAGGTGTTCGAGTGTTCGAACCGTAATGCACGCAAAATTATAACTAAACGTCGTATTTACATATCCGCCACTGTGCTGGATAATCCGTATAGGTGTTCGAGTGTTCGAACCCTAATGCATGAGAAATGGTAAGTAAACGCCGTATTTACTTATCTGCCACTGTGCAGGAGAATCTGTATAGGTGTTCGAGTGTTCGAACCGTAATGCGTGCAAAATGGTAAGTAAACGCCGTATTTACATATCTGCCATTGTGCAGGAGAATCCGTACTGGTGTTCGAGTGTTCGAACCCTAATGCGTGAGAAAAGGTAAGTAAACAACGTATTTACATGTCTGCCACTATGTAGGAGAATCCGTATAGGTGTTCGAGTGTTCGAACCCTAATGCGTGAGAAAAGGTAAGTAAACACCGTATATACATATCTGCCACAGTACAGGAGAATCCGTATAGGTGTTCGAGTGTTCGAACCCTAATGCGTGAGAAATGGTAAGTAAGCGTCGTATTTACATAATTGCCACTGTGCAGGAGAATCCGTATAGGTGTTCGAGTGTTCGAACCCTAATGCGTGAGAAATGGTAAGTAAACGCCGCCTTTACATATCTGCCACTGTGTAGGAGAATCCGTATAGGTGTTCGAGTGTTCGAACCGTAATGCACGCAAAATTATAACTAAACGTCGTATTTACATATCCGCCACTGTGCTGGATAATCCGTATAGGTGTTCGAGTGTTCGAACCCTAATGCATGAGAAATGGTAAGTAAACGCCGTATTTACTTATCTGCCACTGTGCAGGAGAATCTGTATAGGTGTTCGAGTGTTCGAACCGTAATGCGTGCAAAATGGTAAGTAAACGCCGTATTTACATATCTGCCACTGTGCAGGAGAATCCGTACTGGTGTTCGAGTGTTCGAACCCTAATGCGTGAGAAAAGGTAAGTAAACAACGTATTTACATGTCTGCCACTATGTAGGAGAATCCGTATAGGTGTTCGAGTGTTCGAACCCTAATGCGTGAGAAAAGGTAAGTAAACACCGTATATACATATCTGCCACAGTACAGGAGAATCCGTATAGGAGTTCGAGTGTTCGACCCCTAATGCGTGGGAAATGGTAAGTAAACGCCGTATTTACATATCTGCCACTGTGCCGGGGAATCCGTATAGGTGTTCGAGTGTTCGAACCCCAATGCATGAGAAATGGTAAGTAAACGCCATATTTACATATCCGCCGCTGTGCAGGAGCATCCGTATAGGTGTTCGAGTGTTCGAACCCTAATGCGTGAGAAATGGTAAGTAAACGCCGTATTTACATATCTGCCACTGTGCAGGAGAATCCGTATAGGTGTTCGAGTGTTCGAACCCTAATGCGTGAGAAATGGTAAGTAAACGCCGTATTTACAAATCTGCCACTGTGTACGAGAATCCATATAGGTGTTCGAGTGTTAGAACCGTAATGCGTGCAAAATGGTAAGTAAACGCCGTATTTACATACCTGCCACTGAGCAGGAGAATCCGTATAGGTGTTCGAGTGTTCGAACCCTAATGCGTGAGAAATGGTAAGTAAATGCCGTATTTACAAATCTGCCACTGTGTACGACAATCCGTATAGGTGTTCGAGTGTTCGAACCGTAATGCGTGCAAAATGGTAAGTAAACGCCGTATTTACATATCTGCCACTGTGCAGGAGAATCCGTATAGGTATTCGAGTGTTCGAACCCTAATGCATGAGAAATGGCAAGTAAACGCTGTATTTACATATCTGCCACTGTGCAGGAGAATCCGTATAGGTGTTCGAGTGTTCGAACCCTAATGCGTGAGAAATGGTAAGTAAACGCCGTATTTACACAATTGCCACTGTGCAGGAGAATCCGTATAGGTGTTCGAGTGTTCGAACCCTAATGCGTGAGAAATGGTAAGTAAACGCCGCCTTTACATATCTGCCACTGTGTAGGAGAATCCGTATAGGTGTTCGAGTGTTCGAACCGTAATGCATGCAAAATGGTAAGTAAACGTCGTATTTACATATCCGCCACTGTGCTGGATAATCCGTATAGGTGTTCGAGTGTTCGAACCCTAATGCATGAGAAATGGTAAGTAAACGCCGTATTTACTTATCTGCCACTGTGCAGGAGAATCCGTATAGGTGTTCGAGTGTTCGAACCCTAATTCGTGCAAAATGGTAAGTAAACGCCGTATTTACATATCTGCCACTGTGCAGGAGAATCCGTATAGGTGTTCGAGTGTTCGAACCCTAATGCGTGAGAAATGGTAAGTAAACGCCGTATTTACATAATTGCCACTGTGCAGGAGAATCCGTATAGGTGTTCGAGTGTTCGAACCCTAATGCGTGAGAAATGGTAAGTAAACGCCGCCTTTACATATCTGCCACTGTGTAGGAGAATCCGTATAGGTGCTCGAGTGTTCGAACCGTAATGCATGCAAAATGGTAACTAAACGTCGTATTTACATATCCGCCACTGTGCTGGATAGTCCGTATAGGTGTTCGAGTGTTCGAACCCTAATGCATGAGAAATGGTAAGTAAACGCCGTATTTACTTATCTGCCACTGTGCAGGAGAATCCGTATAGGTGTTCGAGTGTTCGAACCCTAATTCGTGCAAAATGGTAAGTAAACGCCGTATTTACATATCCGCCACTGTGCAGGAGAATCCGTATAGGTGTTCGAGTGTTCGAACCGTAATGCGTGCAAAATAGTAAGTAAACGCCGTATTTACATATCTACCACTGTGCAGGAGAATCCGTATAGGTGTTCGAGTGTTCGAACCCTAATGCATGAGAAATGGTAAGTAAACGCCGTATTTACTTATCTGCCACTGTGCAGGAGAATCCGTATAGGTGTTCGAACCCTAATGCGTGCAAAATGGTAAGTAAACGCCGTATTTACATATCTGCCACTGTGCAGGAGAATCCGTATAGGTGTTCGAGTGTTCGAACCCTAATGCGTGGGAAAAGGTAAGTAAACACCGTATTTACATATCTGCCACTGTGCAGGAGAATCCGTATAGGTGTTCGAGTGTTCGAACCGTAATGCGTGCAAAATGGTAAGTAAACGCCGTATTTACATATCTGCCACTGTGCAGGAGAATCCGTATAGGTGTTCGAGTGTTCGAACCCTAATGCATGAGAAATGGTAAGTAAACGCCGTATTTACATATCTGCCACTGTGCAGGAGAATCCGTATAGGTGTTCGAGTGTTCGAACCCCAATGCGTCGGAAATGGTAAGTAAACGCCGTATTTAAATATCTGCCACTGTGCAGTAGAATCCGTATAGGTGTTTGATTGTTCGAACCCTAATGCGTTGGAAATGGTAAGTAAATGCCGTATTTACATATCTACCACTGTGCAGGAGAATCCATATAGGTGTTCGGGTGTTCGAACCGTAATGCGTGCAAAATGTTAAGTAAACGCCGTAGTTACATATCTGCCGCTGTGCAGGAGAATCCGTATAGGTGTTCGAGTGTTCGAACCCTAATGCGTGAGAAAAGGTAAGTAAACACCGTATTTACATATCTGCCACAGTGTAGGAGAATCCGTATAGGTGTTCGAGTGTTCGAACCCTAATGCGTGGGAAATGGTAAGTAAACGTCGTATTTACATATCTGCCACTGTGCAGGGGAATCCATATAAGTGTTCGAGTGTTCGAACCCTAATGCGTGAGAAATGGTAAGTAAACGCCGTATTTACATATCTGCCACTGTGCAGGAGAATCCGTATAGGTGTTCGAGTGTTCGAACCCTAATGCGTGAGAAATGGTAAGTAAACGCCGCATTTACATATCTGCCACTGTGTAGGAGAATCCGTATAGGTGTTCGAGTGTTCGAACCGTAATCCGTGCAAAATGGTAAGTAAACGTCGTATTTACATATCCGCCACTGTGCTGGATAATCCGTATAGGTGTTCGAGTGTTCGAACCCTAATGCATGAGAAATGGTAAGTAAACGCCGTATTTACTTATCTGCCACTGTGTAGGAGAATCCGTATAGGTGTTCGAGTGTTCGAACCCTAATGCATGCAAAATGGTAAGTAAACGCCGTATTTACATATCTGCCACTGTGCAGGAGAATCCGTATAGGTGTTCGAGTGTTCAAACCCTAATGCATGAGAAATGGTAAGTAAACGCCGTATTTACATATCTGCCACTGTGCAGGAGAATCCGTATAGGTGTTCGAGTGTTCAAACCCCAATGCGTTGGAAATGGTAAGTAAACGCCGTATTTAAATATCTGTCACTGTGCAGGAGAATCCGTATAGGTGTTCGAGTGTTCGAACCCTAATGCGTTGGAAATGGTAAGTTAACGCCGTATTTACATATCTGGCACTGTGCAGGAGAATCCGTATAGGTGCTCGGGTATTCGAACCCTAATGCGTGCAAAATGGTAAGTAAACGCCGTACTTACATATCTGCCGCTGTGCAGGAGAATCCGTATAGGTGTTCGACTGTTCGAACCCTAATGCGTGAGAAAAGGTAAGTAAACACCGTATTTACATATCGGCCACAGTGCAGGAGAATCCGTATAGGTGTTCGAGTGTTCGAACCCTAATGCGTGGGAAATGGTAAGTAAACGCCGTATTTACATATCTGCCACTGCGCAGGGGAATCCGTATAGGTGTTCGAGCGTTCGAACCCTAATGCATGAGAAATGGTAAGTAAACGCCGTATTTACATATCTGTCACTGTGCAGGAGCATCCGTATTGGTGTTCGAGTGTTCGAACCCTAATGCGTGAGAAATGGTAAGTAAACGCCGTATTTACATATCTGCCACTGTGCAGGAGAATCCGTATAGGTGTTCGAGTGTTCGAACCCTAATGCGTGAGAAATGGTAAGTAAACGCCGTATTTACAAATCTGCCACTGCGTACGAGAATCCATATAGGTGTTCGAGTGTTAGAACCGTAATGCGTGCAAAATGGTACGTAAACGCCGTACTTACATATCTGCCACTGAGCAGGAGAATCCGTATAGGTGTTCGAGTGTTCGAACCCTAATGCGTGAGAAATGGTAAGTAAACGCCGTATTTACAAATCTGCCACTGTGTACGAGAATCCGTATAGGTGTTCGAGTGTTCGAACCGTAATGCGTGCAAAATGGTAAGTAAACGCCGTATTTACATATCTGCCACTGTGCAGGAGAATCCGTATAGGTGTTCGAGTGTTCGAACCCTAATGCATGAGAAATGGTAAGTAAACGCCGTATTTACATATCTGCCACTGTGCAGGAGAATCCGTATAGGTGTTCGAGTGTTCGAACCCTAATGCATGAGAAATGGTAAGTAAACGCCGTATTTAGATAACTGCCATTGTGCAGGAGAATCCGTATAGGTGTTCGAGTGTTCTAACCCTAATACGTGAGAAATGGTAAGTAAACGCCGCATTTACATATCTGCCACTGTGTAGGAGAATCCGTATAGGTGTTCGAGTGTTCGAACCGTAATGCGTGCAAAATGGTAAGTGAACGTCGTATTTACATATCCGCCACTGTGCTGGATAATCCGTATAGGTGTTCGAGTGTTCGAACCCTAATGCATGAGAAATGGTAAGTAAACGCCGTATTTACTTATCTGCCACTGTGCAGGAGAATCCGTATAGGTGTTCGAGTGTTCGAACCCTAATGCGTGCAAAATGGTAAGTAAACGCCGTATTTACATATCTGCCACTGTGCGGGAGAATCCGTATAGGTGTTCGGGTGTTCGAACCCTAATGCGTGCAAAATGGTAAGTAAACGCCGTACTTACATATCTGCCGCTGTGCAGGAGAATCCGTATAGGTGTTCGACTGTTCGAACCCTAATGCGGGAGAAAAGGTAAGTAAACACCGTATTTACATATCTGCCACAGTGCAGGAGAATCCGTATAGGTGTTCGAGTGTTCGAACCCTAATGCGTGGGAAATGGTAAGTAAACGCCGTATTTACATATCTCTGCATGCGCAGGGGAATCCGTATAGGTGTTCGAGCGTTCGAACCCTAATGCATGAGAAATGGTGAGTAAACGCCGTATTTACATATCTGCCACTGTGCAGGACCATCCGTATTGGTGTTCGAGTGTTCGAACCCTAATGCGTGAGAAATGGTAAGTAAACGCCGTATTTACATATCTGCCACTGTGCAAGAGAATCCGTATAGGTGTTCGAGTGTTCGAACCCTAATGCATGAGAAATGGTAAGTAAACGTCGTATTTACAAATCAGCCACTGCGTACGAGAATCCATATAGGTGTTCGAGTGTTAGAACCGTAATGCGTGCAAAATGGTAAGTAAACGCCGTATTTACATATCTGCCACGGAGCAGGAGAATCCGTATAGGTGTTCGAGTGTTCGAACCCTAATGCGTGAGAAATGGTAAGTAAACGCCGTATTTACAAATCTGCCACTGTGTACGAGAATCCGTATAGGTGTTCGAGTGTTCGAACCGTAATGCGTGCAAAATGGTAAGTAAACGCCGTATTTACATATCTGCCACAGTGCAGGAGAATCCGTACAGGTGTTCGAGTGTTCGAACCCTAATGCGTGAGAAATGGTAAGTAAACGCCGTATTTACAAATCTGCCACTGCGTACGAGAATCCATATAGGTGTTCGAGTGTTAGAACCGTAATGCGTGCAAAATGGTAAGTAAACGCCGTATTTACATATCTGCCACTGAGCAGGAGAATCCGTATAGGTGTTCGAGTGTTCGAACCCTAATGCGTGAGAAATGGTAAGTAAACGCCGTATTTACAAATCTGCCACTGTGTACGAGAATCCGTATAGGTGTTCGAGTGTTCGAACCGTAATGCGTGCAAAATGGTAAGTAAACGCCGTATTTACATATCTGCCACTGTGCAGGAGAATCCGTATAGGTGTTCGAGTGTTCGAACCCTAATGCATGAGAAATGGTAAGTAAACGCCGTATTTACATATCTGCCACTGTGCAGGAGAATCCGTATAGGTGTTCGAGTGTTCGAACCCTAATGCGTGAGAAATGGTAAGTAAACGCCGTATTTACATATCTGTCACTGTGCAGGAGCATCCGTATTGGTGTTCGAGTGTTCGAACCCTAATGCGTGAGAAATGGTAAGTAAACGCCGTATTTACATATCTGCCACTGTGCAGGAGAATCCGTATAGGTGTTCGAGTGTTCGAACCCTAATGCGTGAGAAATGGTAAGTAAACGCCGTATTTACAAATCTGCCACTGCGTACGAGAATCCATATAGGTGTTCGAGTGTTAGAACCGTAATGCGTGCAAAATGGTACGTAAACGCCGTACTTACATATCTGCCACTGAGCAGGAGAATCCGTATAGGTGTTCGAGTGTTCGAACCCTAATGCGTGAGAAATGGTAAGTAAACGCCGTATTTACAAATCTGCCACTGTGTACGAGAATCCGTATAGGTGTTCGAGTGTTCGAACCGTAATGCGTGCAAAATGGTAAGTAAACGCCGTATTTACATATCTGCCACTGTGCAGGAGAATCCGTATAGGTGTTCGAGTGTTCGAACCCTAATGCATGAGAAATGGTAAGTAAACGCCGTATTTACATATCTGCCACTGTGCAGGAGAATCCGTATAGGTGTTCGAGTGTTCGAACCCTAATGCATGAGAAATGGTAAGTAAACGCCGTATTTAGATAACTGCCATTGTGCAGGAGAATCCGTATAGGTGTTCGAGTGTTCTAACCCTAATACGTGAGAAATGGTAAGTAAACGCCGCATTTACATATCTGCCACTGTGTAGGAGAATCCGTATAGGTGTTCGAGTGTTCGAACCGTAATGCGTGCAAAATGGTAAGTGAACGTCGTATTTACATATCCGCCACTGTGCTGGATAATCCGTATAGGTGTTCGAGTGTTCGAACCCTAATGCATGAGAAATGGTAAGTAAACGCCGTATTTACTTATCTGCCACTGTGCAGGAGAATCCGTATAGGTGTTCGAGTGTTCGAACCCTAATGCGTGCAAAATGGTAAGTAAACGCCGTATTTACATATCTGCCACTGTGCGGGAGAATCCGTATAGGTGTTCGGGTGTTCGAACCCTAATGCGTGCAAAATGGTAAGTAAACGCCGTACTTACATATCTGCCGCTGTGCAGGAGAATCCGTATAGGTGTTCGACTGTTCGAACCCTAATGCGGGAGAAAAGGTAAGTAAACACCGTATTTACATATCTGCCACAGTGCAGGAGAATCCGTATAGGTGTTCGAGTGTTCGAACCCTAATGCGTGGGAAATGGTAAGTAAACGCCGTATTTACATATCTCTGCATGCGCAGGGGAATCCGTATAGGTGTTCGAGCGTTCGAACCCTAATGCATGAGAAATGGTGAGTAAACGCCGTATTTACATATCTGCCACTGTGCAGGACCATCCGTATTGGTGTTCGAGTGTTCGAACCCTAATGCGTGAGAAATGGTAAGTAAACGCCGTATTTACATATCTGCCACTGTGCAAGAGAATCCGTATAGGTGTTCGAGTGTTCGAACCCTAATGCGTGAGAAATGGTAAGTAAACGTCGTATTTACAAATCAGCCACTGCGTACGAGAATCCATATAGGTGTTCGAGTGTTAGAACCGTAATGCGTGTAAAATGGTAAGTAAACGCCGTATTTACATATCTGCCACGGAGCAGGAGAATCCGTATAGGTGTTCGAGTGTTCGAACCCTAATGCGTGAGAAATGGTAAGTAAACGCCGTATTTACAAATCTGCCACTGTGTACGAGAATCCGTATAGGTGTTCGAGTGTTCGAACCGTAATGCGTGCAAAATGGTAAGTAAACGCCGTATTTACATATCTGCCACAGTGCAGGAGAATCCGTACAGGTGTTCGAGTGTTCGAACCCTAATGCGTGAGAAATGGTAAGTAAACGCCGTATTTACAAATCTGCCACTGCGTACGAGAATCCATATAGGTGTTCGAGTGTTAGAACCGTAATGCGTGCAAAATGGTAAGTAAACGCCGTATTTACATATCTGCCACTGAGCAGGAGAATCCGTATAGGTGTTCGAGTGTTCGAACCCTAATGCGTGAGAAATGGTAAGTAAACACCGTATTTACAAATCTGCCACTGTGTACGAGAATCCGTATAGGTGTTCGAGTGTTCGAACCGTAATGCGTGCAAAATGGTAAGTAAACGCCGTATTTACATATCTGCCACTGTGCAGGAGAATCCGTATAGGTGTTCGAGTGTTCGAACCCTAATGCATGAGAAATGGTAAGTAAACGCCGTATTTACATATCTGCCACTGTGCAGGAGAATCCGTATAGGTGTTCGAGTGTTCGAACCCTAATGCGTGAGAAATGGTAAGTAAACGCCGTATTTACATATCTGTCACTGTGCAGGAGCATCCGTATTGGTGTTCGAGTGTTCGAACCCTAATGCGTGAGAAATGGTAAGTAAACGCCGTATTTACATATCTGCCACTGTGCAGGAGAATCCGTATAGGTGTTCGAGTGTTCGAACCCTAATGCGTGAGAAATGGTAAGTAAACGCCGTATTTACAAATCTGCCACTGCGTACGAGAATCCATATAGGTGTTCGAGTGTTAGAACCGTAATGCGTGCAAAATGGTAAGTAAACGCCGTATTTACATATCTGCCACTGAGCAGGAGAATCCGTATAGGTGTTCGAGTGTTCGAACCCTAATGCGTGAGAAATGGTAAGTAAACGCCGTATTTACAAATCTGCCACTGTGTACGAGAATCCGTATAGGTGTTCGAGTGTTCGAACCGTAATGCGTGCAAAATGGTAAGTAAACGCCGTATTTACATATCTGCCACTGTGCAGGAGAATCCGTATAGGTGTTCGAGTGTTCGAACCCTAATGCATGAGAAATGGTAAGTAAACGCCGTATTTACATATCTGCCACTGTGCAGGAGAATCCGTATAGGTGTTCGAGTGTTCGAACCCTAATGCGTGAGAAATGGTAAGTAAACGCCGTATTTACATAACTGCCATTGTGCCGGAGAATCCGTATAGGTGTTCGAGTGTTCTAACCCTAATGCGTGAGAAATGGTAAGTAAACGCCGCATTTACATATCTGCCACTGTGTAGGAGAATCCGTATAGGTGTTCGAGTGTTCGAACCGTAATGCGTGCAAAATGGTAAGTGAACGTCGTATTTACATATCCGCCACTGTGCTGGATAATCCGTATAGGTGTTCGAGTGTTCGAACCCTAATGCATGAGAAATGGTAAGTAAACGCCGTATTTACTTATCTGCCACTGTGCAGGAGAATCCGTATAGGTGTTCGAGTGTTCGAACCCTAA
>JAXFYN010000766.1:0-102893 GCA_036172215.1 Camellia granthamiana | reverse complement strand
CGAACACTCGAACACCTATACGGATTCTCCTGCACAGTGGCAGATATGTAGATACGGCGTTTTACTTACCATTTCTCACGATTAGGTTCGAACACACGAACACCTATACGGATTCTCCTGCACAGTGGCAGATATGTAAATACGGCGTTTACTTACCATTTCTCACGCATTACGCTTCGAACACACGAACACCTATACGGATTCTCTTGCACAGTGGGCAGATATGTAAGTACGGCGTTTACTTACCATTTCTCACGCATTATGGTTCGAAACACTCGAACACCTATACGGATTCTCCTGCACAGTGGCAGATATGTAAATACGGCGTTTACTTACCATTTCTCAGGCATTACGGTTCGAACACTCGAACACCTATACGGATTCTCCTGCACAGTGGCAGATATGTAAATACGACGTTTACTTACCATTTCTCACACATTACGCCTCGAACACTCGAACACCTATACGGATTCTCCTGCACAGTGGCAGATATGTAGATACGGCGTTTACTTACCATTTCTCACGGATTAGGGTTCGAACACACGAACAGCTATACGGATTCTCCTGCACAGTGGGCAGATATGTAAATACGGCGTTTACTTACCATTTCTCACGCATTAGGGTTCGAACACTCGAACACGTATACAGATTCTCCTGCACAGTGGCAGATATGTAAATACGGCGTTTACTTACCATTTCTCACGCATTAGGGTTCGAACACTCGAACACCTACACGGATTGCCCTGGCACAGTGGCAAATATGTAAATACGACGTTCACTTACCATTTCTCAGGCATTAGGGTTCGAACACTCGAACACCTATTCGGATTCTCCTGCACAGTGGCAGATATGTAAATACGACGTTTACTTACCATTTCTCACGCATTAGGGGTTCGAACACTCGAACACCTACACGGATTGTCTTGCACAGTGGCAGATATGTAAATACGACGTTCACTTACCATTTCTCAGGCATTAGGGTTCGAACACTCGAACACCTATACGGATTCTCCTGCACAGTAGCAGATATGTAAATACGGCGTTTACTTACCATTTCTCACGCATTAGGGTTCGAACACTCGAACACCTATACGGATTCTCCTGCACAGTGGCAGATATGTAAATACGGCGTTTACTTACCATTTCTTACGCATTACGCTTCGAACACTCGAACACCTATACGGATTCTCCTGCACCGTGGCAGATATGTAAATACGGCGTTTACTTACCATTTCTCACGCATTACGCTTCGAACACTCGAACACCTATACGGATTATCTTGCACAGTGGCAGATATGTAAATACGGCGTTTACTTACCATTTCTGACGCATTACGGTTCGAACACTCGAACACCTATACGGATTCTCCTGCACAGTGGCAGATATGTAAATACGGCGTTTACTTACCATTTCTCACGCATTAGGGTTCGAACGTATCGAACACTCGAACACCTATACGGATTCTCCTGCACAGTGGCAGATATGTAAATACGGCGTTTACTTACCATTTCTCACGCATTACGGTTCGAACACTCGAACACCTATACGGATTCTCCTGCACAGTGGCAGATATGTAAATACGGCGTTTACTTACCATTTTCTCACGCATTAGGGTTCGAACACTCGAACACCTATACGGATTCTCCTGCACAGTGGCAGATATGTAAATACGGCGTTTACTTACCATTGCTCACGCATTACGCTTCGAACACTCGAACACCTATACGATTCTCCTGCACCGTGGCAGATATTTAAATACGGCGTTTTACTTACCATTTCTCACGCATTACGCTTCGAACACTCGAACACCTATACGGATTCTCCTGCACAGTGGCAGTTATGTAAATACGGCGTTTACTTACCATTTCTCGCGGATTAGGGTTCGAACACACGAACACCTATACGGATTCTCCTGCACAGTGGCAGATATGTAAATACGGCGTTTACTTACCATTTCTCACGCATTAGGGTTCGAACGTTCGAACACTGAACACCTATACGGATTCTCCTGCACAGTGGCAGATATGTAAATACGGCGTTTACTTACCATTTCTCACGCATTACGGTTCGAACACTCGAACACCTATACGGATTCTCCTGCACAGTGGCAGATATGTAAATACGGCGTTTACTTACCATTTCTCACGCATTAGGGTTCGAACACTCGAACACCTATACGGATTCTCCTGCACAGTGGCAGATATGTAAATACGGCGTTTACTTACCATTGCTCACGCATTACGCTTCGAACACTCGAACACCTATACGGATTCTCCTGCACCGTGGCAGATATGTAAATACGGCGTTTACTTACCATTTCTCACGCACTACGCTTCGAACACTCGAACACCTATACGGATTCTCCTGCACAGTGGCAGATATGTAAATACGGCGTTTACTTACCATTTCTCACGCATTACGGTTCGAACACTCGAACACCTATACGGATTCTCCTGCACAGTGGCAGATATGTAAATACGGCGTTTACTTACCATTTCTCACGCATTAGGGTTCGAACACTCGAACACCTATACGGATTCTCCTGCACAGTGGCAGATATGTAAATACGGCGTTTACTTACCATTGCTCACGCATTACGCTTCGAACACTCGAACACCTATACGGATTCTCCTGCACCGTGGCAGATATTTAAATACGGCGTTTACTTACCATTTCTCACGCATTACGCTTCGAACACTCGAACACCTATACGGATTCTCCTGCACAGTGGCAGTTATGTAAATACGGCGTTTACTTACCATTTCTCCGCGGATTAGGGTTCGAACACACGAACACCTATACGGATTCTCCTGCACAGTGGCAGATATGTAAATACGGCGTTTACTTACCATTTCTCACGCATTAGGGTTCGAACGTTCGAACACTTGAACACCTATACGGATTCTCCTGCACAGTGGCAGATATGTAAATACGGCGTTTACTTACCATTTCTCACGCATTACGGTTCGAACACTCGAACACCTATACGGATTCTCCTGCACAGTGGCAGATATGTAAATACGGCGTTTACTTACATTTCTCACGCATTAGGGTTCGAACACTCGAACACCTATACGGATTCTCCTGCACAGTGGCAGATATGTAAATACGGCGTTTACTTACCATTGCTCACGCATACGCTTCGAACACTCGAACACCTATACGGATTCTCCTGCACCGTGGCAGATATGTAAATACGGCGTTTACTTACCTTTCTCACGCACTACGCTTCGAACACTCGAACACCTATACGGATTCTCCTGCACCGTGGCAGATATGTAAATACGGCGTTTACTTACCATTTCTCACGCATCACGCTTCGAACACTCGAACACCTATACGGATTATCCTGCACAGTGGCAGATATGTAAATACGGCGTTTACTTACCATTTCTCACGCATTACGGTTCGAACACCTCGAACACCTATACGGATTCTCCTGCACAGTGGCAGATATGTAAATACGGCGTTTACTTACCATTTCTCACGCATTAGGGTTCGAACGTTCGAACACTCGAACACCTATACGGATTCTCCTGCACAGTGGCAGATATGTAAATACGGCGTTTTACTTACCATTTCTCACGCATTACGGTTCGAACACTCGAACACCTATACGGATTCTCCTACACAGTGGCAGATATGTAAATACGGCGTTTACTTACCATTTCTCACGCATTAGGGTTCGAACACTCGAACACCTATACGGATTCTCCTGCACAGTGGCAGATATGTAAATACGGCGTTTACTTACCATTGCTCACGCATTACGCTTCGAACACTCGAACACCTATACGGATTCTCCTGCACCGTGGCAGATATGTAAATACGGCGTTTACTTACCATTTTCTCACGCATTACGCTTCGAACACTCGAACACCTATACGGATTCTCCTGCACAGTGGGCAGATATGTAAATACGGCGTTTACTTACCATTTCTCACGGATTAGGGTTCGAACACACGAACACCTATACGGATTCTCCTGCACAGTGGCAGATATGTAAATACGTCGTTTACTTACCATTTCTCACGCATTACGGTTCGAACACTCGAACACCTATACGGATTCTCCTGCACAGTGGCAGATATGTAAATACGGCATTTACTTACCATTTCTCACGCATTAGGGTTCGAACACTCGAACACCTATACGGATTCTCCTGCACAGTGGCAGATATGTAAATACGGCGTTTACTTACCATTTCTCACGCATTACGCTTCGAACACTCGAACACCTACACGGATTCTCCTGCACGGTGGCAGATATGTAAATATGGCGTTTACTTACCATTTCTCACGTATTAGGGTTTCGAACAGTCGAACACCTACACGGATTCTCCTGCACAGTGGCAGATATGTAAATACGACGTTTGCTTACCATTTCTCACGCATTACGCTTCGAACACTCGAACACCTACACGGATTCTCCTGCACAGTGGCAGATATGTAAATACGACGTTTACTTACCATTTCTCACGCATTAGGGTTCGAACACTCGAACACCTATACGGATTCTCCTGCACAGTGGCAGATATGTAAATACGGCGTTTACTTACCATTTCTCACGCATTACGCTTCGAACACTCGAACACCTACACGGATTCTCCTGCACAGTGGCAGATATGTAAATATGCCGTTTACTTACCATTTCTCACGTATTAGGGGTTCGAACAATCGAACACCTACACGGATTCTCCTGCACAGTGGCAGATATGTAAATACGATGTTTACTTACCATTTCTCACGCATTACGCTTCGAACACTCGAACACCTATACGGATTCTCCTGCACAGTGGCAGATATGTAGATACGGCGTTTACTTACCATTTCTCACGGATTAGGGTTCGAACACACGAACACCTATACGGATTCTCCTGCACAGTGGCAGATATGTAAATACGGCGTTTACTTACCATTTCTCACGCACTACGCTTCGAACACACGAACACCTATACGGATTCTCTTGCACAGTGGCAGATATGTAAATACGGCGTTTACTTACCATTTCTCACGCATTACGGTTCGAACACTCGAACACCTATACGGATTCTCTGCACAGTGGCAGATATGTAAATACGGCGTTTACTTACCATTTCTCAGGCATTACGGTTCGAACACTCAAACACCTATACGGATTCTCCTGCACAGTGGCAGATATGTAAATACGACGTTTACTTACCATTTCTCACACATTACGCCTCGAACACTCGAACACCTATACGGATTCTCCTGCACAGTGGCAGATATGTAGATACGGCGTTTACTTACCATTTCTCACGGATTAGGGTTCGAACACACGAACAGCTATACGGATTCTCCTGCACAGTGGCAGATATGTAAATATGGCGTTTACTTACCATTTCTCACGCATTAGGGTTCGAACACTCGAACACGTATACAGATTCTCCTGCACAGTGGCAGATATGTAAATACGGCGTTTACTTACCATTTCTCACGCATTAGGGGTTCGAACACTCGAACACCTACACGGATTGCCCTGCACAGTGGCAGATATGTAAATACGACGTTCACTTACCATTTCTCCAGGCATTAGGGTTCGAACACTCGAACACCTATTCGGATTCTCCTGCACAGTGGCAGATATGTAAATACGACGTTTAACTTACCATTTCTCACGCATTAGGGTTCGAACACACGAACACCTACACGGATTCTCCTGCACAGTGGCAGATATGTAAATACGACGTTTACTTACCATTTCTCACGCATTACGCTTCGAACACTCGAACACCTACACGGATTCTCCTGCACAGTGGCAGATATGTAAATACGACGTTTACTTACCATTTCTCACGCATTAGGGTTCGAACACTCGAACACCTATACGGATTCTCCTGCACAGTGGCAGATATGTAAATACGGCGTTTACTTACCATTTCTCACGCATTACGCTTCGAACACTCGAACACCTATACGGATCTCCTGCACAGTGGCAGATATGTAGATACGGCGTTTACTTACCATTTCTCACGGATTAGGGTTCGAACACACGAACACCTATACGGATTCTCCTGCACAGTGGCAGATATGTAAATACGGCGTTTACTTACCATTTCTCACGCATTACGCTTCGAACACACGAACACCTATACGGATTCTCTTGCACAGTGGCAGATATGTAAGTACGGCGTTTACTTACCATTTCTCACGCATTATGGTTCGAACACTCGAACACCTATACGGATTCTCCTGCACAGTGGCAGATATGTAAATACGGCGTTTACTTACCATTTCTCAGGCATTACGGTTCGAACACTCGAACACCTATACGGATTCTCCTGCACAGTGGCAGATATGTAAATACGACGTTTACTTACCATTTCTCACACATTACGCCTCGAACACTCGAACACCTATACGGATTCTCCTGCACAGGTGGCAGATATGTAGATACGGCGTTTACTTACCATTTCTCACGATTAGGGTTCGAAACACACGAACAGCTATACGGATTCTCCTGCACAGTGGCAGATATGTAAATACGGCGTTTACTTACCATTTCTCACGCATTAGGGTTCGAACACTCGAACACGTATACAGATTCTCCTGCACAGTGGCAGATATGTAAATACGGCCGTTTACTTACCAATTCTCACGCATTAGGGTTCGAACACTCGAACACCTACACGGATTGCCCTGCACAGTGGCAAATATGTAAATACGACGTTCACTTACCATTTCTCAGGCATTAGGGTTCGAACACTCGAACACCTATTCGGATTCTCCTGCACAGTGGCAGATATGTAAATACGACGTTTACTTACCATTTCTCACGCATTAGGGTTCGAACACTCGAACACCTACACGGATTGTCTTGCACAGTGGCAGATATGTAAATACGACGTTCACTTACCATTTCTCAGGCATTAGGGGTTCGAACACTCGAACACCTATACGGATTCTCCTGCACAGTAGCAGATATGTAAATACGGCGTTTACTTACTATTTCTCACGCATTAGGGTTCGAACACTCGAACACCTATACGGATTCTCCTGCACAGTGGCAGATATGTAAATACGGCGTTTACTTACCATTTCTTACGCATTACGCTTCGAACACTCGAACACCTATACGGATTCTCCTGCACCGTGGCAGATATGTAAATACGGCGTTTACTTACCATTTCTCACGCATTACGCTTCGAACACTCGAACACCTATACGGATTATCTTGCACAGTGGCAGATATGTAAATACGGCGTTTACTTACCATTTCTGACGCATTACGGTTCGAACACTCGAACACCTATACGGATTCTCCTGCACAGTGGCAGATATGTAAATACGGCGTTTACTTACCATTTCTCACGCATTAGGGTTCGAACGTTCGAACACTCGAACACCTATACGGATTCTCCTGCACAGTGGCAGATATGTAAATACGGCGTTTACTTACCATTTCTCACGCATTACGGTTCGAACACTCGAACACCTATACGGATTCTCCTGCAGAGTGGCAGATATGTAAATACGGCGTTTACTTACCATTTCTCACGCATTAGGGTTCGAACACTCGAACACCTATACGGATTCTCCTGCACAGTGGCAGATATGTAAATACGGCGTTTACTTACCATTGCTCACGCATTACGCTTCGAACACTCGAACACCTATACGGATTCTCCTGCACCGTGGCATATATTTAAATACGGCGTTTACTTACCATTTCTCACGCATTACGCTTCGAACACTCGAACACCTATACGGATTCTCCTGCACAGTGGCAGTTATGTAAATACGGCGTTTACTTACCATTTCTCACGGATTAGGGTTCGAACACACGAACACCTATACGGATTCTCCTGCACATGTGGCAGATATGTAAATACGGCGTTTACTTACCATTTCTCACGCATTAGGGGTTCGAACGTTCGAACACTTGAACACCTATACGGATTCTCCTGCACAGTGGCAGATATGTAAATACGGCGTTTACTTACCATTTCTCACGCATTACGGTTCGAACACTCGAACACCTATACGGATTCTCCTGCACAGTGGCAGATATGTAAATACGGCGTTTACTTACCATTTCTCACGCATTAGGGTTCGAACACTCGAACACCTATACGGATTCTCCTGCACAGTGGCAGATATGTAAATACGGCGTTTACTTACCATTGCTCACGCATTACGCTTCGAACACTCGAACACCTATACGGATTCTCCTGCACCGTGGCAGATATGTAAATACGGCGTTTACTTACCATTTCTCACGCACTACGCTTCGAACACTCGAACACCTATACGGATTCTCCTGCACCGTGGCAGATATGTAAATACGGCGTTTACTTACCATTTCTCACGCATCACGCTTCGAACACTCGAACACCTATACGGATTATCCTGCACAGTGGCAGATATGTAAATACGGCGTTTACTTACCATTTCTCACGCATTACGGTTCGAACACTCGAACACCTATACGGATTCTCCTGCACAGTGGCAGATATGTAAATACGGCGTTTACTTACCATTTCTCACGCATTAGGGTTCGAACGTTCGAACACTCGAACACCTATACGGATTCTCCTGCACAGTGGCAGATATGTAAATACGGCGTTTACTTACCATTTCTCACGCATTACGGTTCGAACACTCGAACACCTATACGGATTCTCCTACACAGTGGCAGATATGTAAATACGGCGTTTACTTACCATTTCTCACGCATTAGGGTTCGAACACTCGAACACCTATACGGATTCTCCTGCACAGTGGCAGATATGTAAATACGGCGTTTACTTACCATTGCTCACGCATTACGCTTCGAACACTCGAACACCTATACGGATTCTCCTGCACCGTGGCAGATATGTAAATACGGCGTTTACTTACCATTTCTCACGCATTACGCTTCGAACACTCGAACACCTATACGGATTCTCCTGCACAGTGGCAGATATGTAAATACGGCGTTTACTTACCATTTCTCACGGATTAGGGTTCGAACACACGAACACCTATACGGATTCTCCTGCACAGTGGCAGATATGTAAATACGTCGTTTACTTACCATTTCTCACGCATTACGGTTCGAACACTCGAACACCTATACGGATTCTCCTGCACAGTGGCAGATATGTAAATACGGCATTTACTTACCATTTCTCACGCATTAGGGTTCGAACACTCGAACACCTATACGGATTCTCCTGCACAGTGGCAGATATGTAAATACGGCGTTTACTTACCATTTCTCACGCATTACGCTTCGAACACTCGAACACCTACACGGATTCTCCTGCACGGTGGCAGATATGTAAATATGGCGTTTACTTACCATTTCTCACGTATTAGGGTTCGAACAGTCGAACACCTACACGGATTCTCCTGCACAGTGGCAGATATGTAAATACGACGTTTGCTTACCATTTCTCACGCATTACGCTTCGAACACTCGAACACCTACACGGATTCTCCTGCACAGTGGCAGATATGTAAATACGACGTTTACTTACCATTTCTCACGCATTAGGGTTCGAACACTCGAACACCTATACGGATTCTCCTGCACAGTGGCAGATATGTAAATACGGCGTTTACTTACCATTTCTCACGCATTACGCTTCGAACACTCGAACACCTACACGGATTCTCCTGCACAGTGGCAGATATGTAAATATGCCGTTTACTTACCATTTCTCACGTATTAGGGTTCGAACAATCGAACACCTACACGGATTCTCCTGCACAGTGGCAGATATGTAAATACGATGTTTACTTACCATTTCTCACGCATTACGCTTCGAACACTCGAACACCTATACGGATTCTCCTGCACAGTGGCAGATATGTAGATACGGCGTTTACTTACCATTTATCACGGATTAGGGTTCGAACACACGAACACCTATACGGATTCTCCTGCACAGTGGCAGATATGTAAATACGGCGTTTACTTACCATTTCTCACGCATTACGCTTCGAACACACGAACACCTATACGGATTCTCTTGCACAGTGGCAGATATGTAAATACGGCGTTTACTTACCATTTCTCACGCATTACGGTTCGAACACTCGAACACCTATACGGATTCTCCTGCACAGTGGCAGATATGTAAATACGGCGTTTACTTACCATTTCTCAGGCATTACGGTTCGAACACTCGAACACCTATACGGATTCTCCTGCACAGTGGCAGATATGTAAATACGACGTTTACTTACCATTTCTCACACATTACGCCTCGAACACTCGAACACCTATACGGATTCTCCTGCACAGTGGCAGATATGTAGATACGGCGTTTACTTACCATTTCTCACGGATTAGGGTTCGAACACACGAACAGCTATACGGATTCTCCTGCACAGTGGCAGATATGTAAATATGGCGTTTACTTACCATTTCTCACGCATTAGGGTTCGAACACTCGAACACGTATACAGATTCTCCTGCACAGTGGCAGATATGTAAATACGGCGTTTACTTACCATTTCTCACGCATTAGGGTTCGAACACTCGAACACCTACACGGATTGCCCTGCACAGTGGCAGATATGTAAATACGACGTTCACTTACCATTTCTCAGGCATTAGGGTTCGAACACTCGAACACCTATTCGGATTCTCCTGCACAGTGGCAGATATGTAAATACGACGTTTACTTACCATTTCTCACGCATTAGGGTTCGAACACTCGAACACCTACACGGATTGTCTTGCACAGTGGCAGATATGTAAATACGACGTTCACTTACCATTTCTCAGGCATTAGGGTTCGAACACTCGAACACCTATACGGATTCTCCTGCACAGTAGCAGATATGTAAATACGGCGTTTACTTACCATTTCTCACGCATTACGCTTCGAACACTCGAACACCTATACGGATTCTCCTGCACCGTGGCAGATATGTAAATACGGCGTTTACTTACCATTTCTCACGCATTACGCTTCGAACACTCGAACACCTATACGGATTATCCTGCACAGTGGCAGATATGTAAATACGGCGTTTACTTACCATTTCTGACGCATTACGGTTCGAACACTCGAACACCTATACGGATTCTCCTGCACAGTGGCAGATATGTAAATACGGCGTTTACTTACCATTTCTCACGCATTAGGGTTCGAACGTTCGAACACTCGAACACCTATACGGATTCTCCTGCACAGTGGCAGATATGTAAATACGGCGTTTACTTACCATTTCTCACGCATTACGGTTCGAACACTCGAACACCTATACGGATTCTCCTACACAGTGGCAGATATGTAAATACGGCGTTTACTTACCATTTCTCACGCATTAGGGTTCGAACACTCGAACACCTATACGGATTCTCCTGCACAGTGGCAGATATGTAAATACGGCGTTTACTTACCATTGCTCACGCATTACGCTTCGAACACTCGAACACCTATACGGATTCTCCTGCACCGTGGCAGATATGTAAATACGGCGTTTACTTACCATTTCTCACGCACTACGCTTCGAACACTCGAACACCTATACGGATTCTCCTGCACCGTGGCAGATATGTAAATACGGCGTTTACTTACCATTTCTCACGCATCACGCTTCGAACACTCGAACACCTATACGGATTATCCTGCACAGTGGCAGATATGTAAATACGGCGTTTACTTACCATTTCTCACGCATTACAGTTCGAACACTCGAACACCTATACGGATTCTCCTGCACAGTGGCAGATATGTAAATACGGCGTTTACTTACCATTTCTCACGCATTAGGGTTCGAACGTTCGAACACTCGAACACCTATACGGATTCTCCTGCACAGTGGCAGATATGTAAATACGGCGTTTACTTACCATTTCTCACGCATTACGGTTCGAACACTCGAACACCTATACGGATTCTCCTACACAGTGGCAGATATGTAAATACGGCGTTTACTTACCATTTCTCACGCATTAGGGTTCGAACACTCGAACACCTATACGGATTCTCCTGCACAGTGGCAGATATGTAAATACGGCGTTTACTTACCATTGCTCACGCATTACGCTTCGAACACTCGAACACCTATACGGATTCTCCTGCACCGTGGCAGATATGTAAATACGGCGTTTACTTACCATTTCTCACGCATTACGCTTCGAACACTCGAACACCTATACGGATTCTCCTGCACAGTGGCAGATATGTAAATACGGCGTTTACTTACCATTTCTCACGGATTAGGGTTCGAACACACGAACACCTATACGGATTCTCCTGCACAGTGGCAGATATGTAAATACGTCGTTTACTTACCATTTCTCACGCATTACGGTTCGAACACTCGAACACCTATACGGATTCTCCTGCACAGTGGCAGATATGTAAATACGGCATTTACTTACCATTTCTCACGCATTAGGGTTCGAACACTCGAACACCTATACGGATTCTCCTGCACAGTGGCAGATATGTAAATACGGCGTTTACTTACCATTTCTCACGCATTACGCTTCGAACACTCGAACACCTACACGGATTCTCCTGCACGGTGGCAGATATGTAAATATGGCGTTTACTTACCATTTCTCACGTATTAGGGTTCGAACAGTCGAACACCTACACGGATTCTCCTGCACAGTGGCAGATATGTAAATACGACGTTTACTTACCATTTCTCACGCATTACGCTTCGAACACTCGAACACCTACACGGATTCTCCTGCACAGTGGCAGATATGTAAATACGACGTTTACTTACCATTTCTCACGCATTGGGGTTCGAACACTCGAACACCTATACGGATTCTCCTGCACAGTGGCAGATATGTAAATACGGCGTTTACTTACCATTTCTCACGCATTACGCTTCGAACACTCGAACACCTACACGGATTCTCCTGCACAGTGGCAGATATGTAAATATGCCGTTTACTTACCATTTCTCACGTATTAGGGTTCGAACAATCGAACACCTACACGGATTCTCCTGCACAGTGGCAGATATGTAAATACGATGTTTACTTACCATTTCTCACGCATTACGCTTCGAACACTCGAACACCTATACGGATTCTCCTGCACAGTGGCAGATATGTAGATACGGCGTTTACTTACCATTTCTCACGGATTAGGGTTCGAACACACGAACACCTATACGGATTCTCCTGCACAGTGGCAGATATGTAAATACGGCGTTTACTTACCATTTCTCACGCATTACGCTTCGAACACACGAACACCTATACGGATTCTCTTGCACAGTGGCAGATATGTAAATACGGCGTTTACTTACCATTTCTCACGCATTACGGTTCGAACACTCGAACACCTATACGGATTCTCCTGCACAGTGGCAGATATGTAAATACGGCGTTTACTTACCATTTCTCAGGCATTACGGTTCGAACACTCGAACACCTATACGGATTCTCCTGCACAGTGGCAGATATGTAAATACGACGTTTACTTACCATTTCTCACACATTACGCCTCGAACACTCGAACACCTATACGGATTCTCCTGCACAGTGGCAGATATGTAGATACGGCGTTTACTTACCATTTCTCACGGATTAGGGTTCGAACACACGAACAGCTATACGGATTCTCCTGCACAGTGGCAGATATGTAAATATGGCGTTTACTTACCATTTCTCACGCATTAGGGTTCGAACACTCGAACACGTATACAGATTCTCCTGCACAGTGGCAGATATGTAAATACGGCGTTTACTTACCATTTCTCACGCATTAGGGTTCGAACACTCGAACACCTACACGGATTGCCCTGCACAGTGGCAGATATGTAAATACGACGTTCACTTACCATTTCTCAGGCATTAGGGTTCGAACACTCGAACACCTATTCGGATTCTCCTGCACAGTGGCAGATATGTAAATACGACGTTTACTTACCATTTCTCACGCATTAGGGTTCGAACACTCGAACACCTACACGGATTGTCTTGCACAGTGGCAGATATGTAAATACGACGTTCACTTACCATTTCTCAGGCATTAGGGTTCGAACACTCGAACACCTATACGGATTCTCCTGCACAGTAGCAGATATGTAAATACGGCGTTTACTTACCATTTCTCACGCATTACGCTTCGAACACTCGAACACCTATACGGATTCTCCTGCACCGTGGCAGATATGTAAATACGGCGTTTACTTAGCATTTCTCACGCATTACGCTTCGAACACTCGAACACCTATACGGATTATCCTGCACAGTGGCAGATATGTAAATACGGCGTTTACTTACCATTTCTGACGCATTACGGTTCGAACACTCGAACACCTATACGGATTCTCCTGCACAGTGGCAGATATGTAAATACGGCGTTTACTTACCATTTCTCACGCATTAGGGTTCGAACGTTCGAACACTCGAACACCTATACGGATTCTCCTGCACAGTGGCAGATATGTAAATACGGCGTTTACTTACCATTTCTCACGCATTACGGTTCGAACACTCGAACACCTATACGGATTCTCCTGCACAGTGGCAGATATGTAAATACGGCGTTTACTTACCATTTCTCACGCATTACGCTTCGAACACTCGAACACCTACACGGATTCTCCTGCACAGTGGCAGATATGTAAATATGGCGTTTACTTACCATTTCTCACGTATTAGGGTTCGAACACTCGAACACCTACACGGATTCTCCTGCACAGTGGCAGATATGTAAATACGACGTTTACTTACCATTTCTCACGCATTACGCTTCGAACACTCGAACACCTATACGGATTCTCCTGCACAGTGGCAGATATGTAAATACGGCGTTTACTTACCATTTCTCACGGATTAGGGTTCGAACACACGAACACCTATACGGATTCTCCTGCACAGTGGCAGATATGTAAATACGGCGTTCACTTACCATTTCTCACGCATTACGGTTCGAACACTCGAACACCTATACGGATTCTCCTGCACAGTGGCAGATATGTAAATACGGCGTTTACTTACCATTTCTCACGCATTACGCTTCGAACACTCGAACACCTACACGGATTCTCCTGCACAGTGGCAGATATGTAAATATGCCGTTTACTTACCATTTCTCACGTATTAGGGTTCGAACAATCGAACACCTACACGGATTCTCCTGCACAGTGGCAGATATGTAAATACGATGTTTACTTACCATTTCTCACGCATTGGGGTTCGAACACTCGAACACCTATACGGATTCTCCTGCACAGTGGCAGATATGTAAATACGGCGTTTACTTACCATTTCTCACGCATTACGCTTCGAACACTCGAACACCTACACGGATTCTCCTGCACAGTGGCAGATATGTAAATATGCCGTTTACTTACCATTTCTCACGTATTAGGGTTCGAACAATCGAACACCTACACGGATTCTCCTGCACAGTGGCAGATATGTAAATACGATGTTTACTTACCATTTCTCACGCATTACGCTTCGAACACTCGAACACCTATACGGATTCTCCTGCACAGTGGCAGATATGTAGATACGGCGTTTACTTACCATTTCTCACGGATTAGGGTTCGAACACACGAACACCTATACGGATTCTCCTGCACAGTGGCAGATATGTAAATACGGCGTTTACTTACCATTTCTCACGCATTACGCTTCGAACACACGAACACCTATACGGATTCTCTTGCACAGTGGCAGATATGTAAATACGGCGTTTACTTACCATTTCTCACGCATTACGGTTCGAACACTCGAACACCTATACGGATTCTCCTGCACAGTGGCAGATATGTAAATACGGCGTTTACTTACCATTTCTCAGGCATTACGGTTCGAACACTCGAACACCTATACGGATTCTCCTGCACAGTGGCAGATATGTAAATACGACGTTTACTTACCATTTCTCACACATTACGCCTCGAACACTCGAACACCTATACGGATTCTCCTGCACAGTGGCAGATATGTAGATACGGCGTTTACTTACCATTTCTCACGGATTAGGGTTCGAACACACGAACAGCTATACGGATTCTCCTGCACAGTGGCAGATATGTAAATATGGCGTTTACTTACCATTTCTCACGCATTAGGGTTCGAACACTCGAACACGTATACAGATTCTCCTGCACAGTGGCAGATATGTAAATACGGCGTTTACTTACCATTTCTCACGCATTAGGGTTCGAACACTCGAACACCTACACGGATTGCCCTGCACAGTGGCAGATATGTAAATACGACGTTCACTTACCATTTCTCAGGCATTAGGGTTCGAACACTCGAACACCTATTCGGATTCTCCTGCACAGTGGCAGATATGTAAATACGACGTTTACTTACCATTTCTCACGCATTAGGGTTCGAACACTCGAACACCTACACGGATTGTCTTGCACAGTGGCAGATATGTAAATACGACGTTCACTTACCATTTCTCAGGCATTAGGGTTCGAACACTCGAACACCTATACGGATTCTCCTGCACAGTAGCAGATATGTAAATACGGCGTTTACTTACCATTTCTCACGCATTACGCTTCGAACACTCGAACACCTATACGGATTCTCCTGCACCGTGGCAGATATGTAAATACGGCGTTTACTTAGCATTTCTCACGCATTACGCTTCGAACACTCGAACACCTATACGGATTATCCTGCACAGTGGCAGATATGTAAATACGGCGTTTACTTACCATTTCTGACGCATTACGGTTCGAACACTCGAACACCTATACGGATTCTCCTGCACAGTGGCAGATATGTAAATACGGCGTTTACTTACCATTTCTCACGCATTAGGGTTCGAACGTTCGAACACTCGAACACCTATACGGATTCTCCTGCACAGTGGCAGATATGTAAATACGGCGTTTACTTACCATTTCTCACGCATTACGGTTCGAACACTCGAACACCTATACGGATTCTCCTGCACAGTGGCAGATATGTAAATACGGCGTTTACTTACCATTTCTCACGCATTACGCTTCGAACACTCGAACACCTACACGGATTCTCCTGCACAGTGGCAGATATGTAAATATGGCGTTTACTTACCATTTCTCACGTATTAGGGTTCGAACACTCGAACACCTACACGGATTCTCCTGCACAGTGGCAGATATGTAAATACGACGTTTACTTACCATTTCTCACGCATTACGCTTCGAACACTCGAACACCTATACGGATTCTCCTGCACAGTGGCAGATATGTAAATACGGCGTTTACTTACCATTTCTCACGGATTAGGGTTCGAACACACGAACACCTATACGGATTCTCCTGCACAGTGGCAGATATGTAAATACGGCGTTCACTTACCATTTCTCACGCATTACGGTTCGAACACTCGAACACCTATACGGATTCTCCTGCACAGTGGCAGATATGTAAATACGGCGTTTACTTACCATTTCTCACGCATTACGGTTCGAACACTCGAACACCTATACGGATTCTCCTACACAGTGGCAGATATGTAAATACGGCGTTTACTTACCATTTCTCACGCATTAGGGTTCGAACACTCGAACACCTATACGGATTCTCCTGCACAGTGGCAGATATGTAAATACGGCGTTTACTTACCATTGCTCACGCATTACGCTTCGAACACTCGAACACCTATACGGATTCTCCTGCACCGTGGCAGATATGTAAATACGGCGTTTACTTACCATTTCTCACGCATTACGCTTCGAACACTCGAACACCTATACGGATTCTCCTGCACAGTGGCAGATATGTAAATACGGCGTTTACTTACCATTTCTCACGGATTAGGGTTCGAACACACGAACACCTATACGGATTCTCCTGCACAGTGGCAGATATGTAAATACGTCGTTTACTTACCATTTCTCACGCATTACGGTTCGAACACTCGAACACCTATACGGATTCTCCTGCACAGTGGCAGATATGTAAATACGGCATTTACTTACCATTTCTCACGCATTAGGGTTCGAACACTCGAACACCTATACGGATTCTCCTGCACAGTGGCAGATATGTAAATACGGCGTTTACTTACCATTTCTCACGCATTACGCTTCGAACACTCGAACACCTACACGGATTCTCCTGCACGGTGGCAGATATGTAAATATGGCGTTTACTTACCATTTCTCACGTATTAGGGTTCGAACAGTCGAACACCTACACGGATTCTCCTGCACAGTGGCAGATATGTAAATACGACGTTTACTTACCATTTCTCACGCATTACGCTTCGAACACTCGAACACCTACACGGATTCTCCTGCACAGTGGCAGATATGTAAATACGACGTTTACTTACCATTTCTCACGCATTAGGGTTCGAACACTCGAACACCTATACGGATTCTCCTGCACAGTGGCAGATATGTAAATACGGCGTTTACTTACCATTTCTCACGCATTACGCTTCGAACACTCGAACACCTACACGGATTCTCCTGCACAGTGGCAGATATGTAAATATGCCGTTTACTTACCATTTCTCACGTATTAGGGTTCGAACAATCGAACACCTACACGGATTCTCCTGCACAGTGGCAGATATGTAAATACGATGTTTACTTACCATTTCTCACGCATTACGCTTCGAACACTCGAACACCTATACGGATTCTCCTGCACAGTGGCAGATATGTAGATACGGCGTTTACTTACCATTTCTCACGGATTAGGGTTCGAACACACGAACACCTATACGGATTCTCCTGCACAGTGGCAGATATGTAAATACGGCGTTTACTTACCATTTCTCACGCATTACGCTTCGAACACACGAACACCTATACGGATTCTCTTGCACAGTGGCAGATATGTAAATACGGCGTTTACTTACCATTTCTCACGCATTACGGTTCGAACACTCGAACACCTATACGGATTCTCCTGCACAGTGGCAGATATGTAAATACGGCGTTTACTTACCATTTCTCAGGCATTACGGTTCGAACACTCGAACACCTATACGGATTCTCCTGCACAGTGGCAGATATGTAAATACGACGTTTACTTACCATTTCTCACACATTACGCCTCGAACACTCGAACACCTATACGGATTCTCCTGCACAGTGGCAGATATGTAGATACGGCGTTTACTTACCATTTCTCACGGATTAGGGTTCGAACACACGAACAGCTATACGGATTCTCCTGCACAGTGGCAGATATGTAAATACGGCGTTTACTTACCATTTCTCACGCATTAGGGTTCGAACACTCGAACACGTATACAGATTCTCCTGCACAGTGGCAGATATGTAAATACGGCGTTTACTTACCATTTCTCACGCATTAGGGTTCGAACACTCGAACACCTACACGGATTGCCCTGCACAGTGGCAGATATGTAAATACGACGTTCACTTACCATTTCTCAGGCATTAGGGTTCGAACACTCGAACACCTATTCGGATTCTCCTGCACAGTGGCAGATATGTAAATACGACGTTTACTTACCATTTCTCACGCATTAGGGTTCGAACACTCGAACACCTACACGGATTGTCTTGCACAGTGGCATATATGTAAATACGACGTTCACTTACCATTTCTCAGGCATTAGGGTTCGAACACTCGAACACCTATACGGATTCTCCTGCACAGTAGCAGATATGTAAATACGGCGTTTACTTACCATTTCTCACGCATTACGCTTCGAACACTCGAACACCTATACGGATTCTCCTGCACCGTGGCAGATATGTAAATACGGCGTTTACTTAGCATTTCTCACGCATTACGCTTCGAACACTCGAACACCTATACGGATTATCCTGCACAGTGGCAGATATGTAAATACGGCGTTTACTTACCATTTCTTACGCATTACGGTTCGAACACTCGAACACCTATACGGATTCTCCTGCACAGTGGCAGATATGTAAATACGGCGTTTACTTACCATTTCTCACGCATTAGGGTTCGAACGTTCGAACACTCGAACACCTATACGGATTCTCCTGCACAGTGGCAGATATGTAAATACGGCGTTTACTTACCATTTCTCACGCATTACGGTTCGAACACTCGAACACCTATACGGATTCTCCTGCACAGTGGCAGATATGTAAATACGGCGTTTACTTACCATTTCTCACGGATTAGGGTTCGAACACACGAACACCTATACGGATTCTCCTGCACAGTGGCAGATATGTAAATACGGCGTTCACTTACCATTTCTCACGCATTACGGTTCGAACACTCGAACACCTATACGGATTCTCCTGCACAGTGGCAGATATGTAAATACGGCGTTTACTTACCATTTCTCACGCATTACGGTTCGAACACTCGAACACCTATACGGATTCTCCTACACAGTGGCAGATATGTAAATACGGCGTTTACTTACCATTTCTCACGCATTAGGGTTCGAACACTCGAACACCTATACGGATTCTCCTGCACAGTGGCAGATATGTAAATACGGCGTTTACTTACCATTGCTCACGCATTACGCTTCGAACACTCGAACACCTATACGGATTCTCCTGCACCGTGGCAGATATGTAAATACGGCGTTTACTTACCATTTCTCACGCATTACGCTTCGAACACTCGAACACCTATACGGATTCTCCTGCACAGTGGCAGATATGTAAATACGGCGTTTACTTACCATTTCTCACGGATTAGGGTTCGAACACACGAACACCTATACGGATTCTCCTGCACAGTGGCAGATATGTAAATATGGCGTTTACTTACCATTTCTCACGTATTAGGGTTCGAACAGTCGAACGCCTACACGGATTCTCCTGCACAGTGGCAGATATGTAAATATGGCGTTTACTTACCATTTCTCACGTATTAGGGTTCGAACAGTCGAACACCTACACGGATTCTCCTGCATAGTGGCAGATATGTAAATACGACGTTTACTTACCATTTCTCACGCATTACGCTTCGAACACTCGAACACCTACACGGATTCTCCTGCATAGTGGCAGATATGTAAATACGACGTTTACTTACCATTTCTCACGCATTAGGGTTCGAACACTCGAACACCTATACGGATTCTCCTGCACAGTGGCAGATATGTAAATACGGCGTTTACTTACCATTTCTCACGCATTACGCTTCGAACACTCGAACACCTACACGGATTCTCCTGCACAGTGGCAGATATGTAAATATGCCGTTTACTTACCATTTCTCACGTATTAGGGTTCGAACAATCGAACACCTACACGGATTCTCCTGCACAGTGGCAGATATGTAAATACGATGTTTACTTACCATTTCTCACGCATTACGCTTCGAACACTCGAACACCTATACGGATTCTCCTGCACAGTGGCAGATATGTAGATACGGCGTTTACTTACCATTTCTCACGGATTAGGGTTCGAACACACGAACACCTATACGGATTCTCCTGCACAGTGGCAGATATGTAAATACGGCGTTTACTTACCATTTCTCACGCATTACGCTTCGAACACACGAACACCTATACGGATTCTCTTGCACAGTGGCAGATATGTAAATACGGCGTTTACTTACCATTTCTCACGCATTACGGTTCGAACACTCGAACACCTATACGGATTCTCCTGCACAGTGGCAGATATGTAAATACGGCGTTTACTTACCATTTCTCAGGCATTACGGTTCGAACACTCGAACACCTATACGGATTCTCCTGCACAGTGGCAGATATGTAAATACGACGTTTACTTACCATTTCTCACACATTACGCCTCGAACACTCGAACACCTATACGGATTCTCCTGCACAGTGGCAGATATGTAGATACGGCGTTTACTTACCATTTCTCACGGATTAGGGTTCGAACACACGAACAGCTATACGGATTCTCCTGCACAGTGGCAGATATGTAAATACGGCGTTTACTTACCATTTCTCACGCATTAGGGTTCGAACACTCGAACACGTATACAGATTCTCCTGCACAGTGGCAGATATGTAAATACGGCGTTTACTTACCATTTCTCACGCATTAGGGTTCGAACACTCGAACACCTACACGGATTGCCCTGCACAGTGGCAGATATGTAAATACGACGTTCACTTACCATTTCTCAGGCATTAGGGTTCGAACACTCGAACACCTATTCGGATTCTCCTGCACAGTGGCAGATATGTAAATACGACGTTTACTTACCATTTCTCACGCATTAGGGTTCGAACACTCGAACACCTACACGGATTGTCTTGCACAGTGGCAGATATGTAAATACGACGTTCACTTACCATTTCTCAGGCATTAGGGTTCGAACACTCGAACACCTATACGGATTCTCCTGCACAGTAGCAGATATGTAAATACGGCGTTTACTTACCATTTCTCACGCATTAGGGTTCGAACACTCGAACACCTATACGGATTCTCCTGCACAGTGGCAGATATGTAAATACGGCGTTTACTTACCATTTCTTACGCATTACGCTTCGAACACTCGAACACCTATACGGATTCTCCTGCACCGTGGCAGATATGTAAATACGGCGTTTACTTACCATTTCTCACGCATTACGCTTCGAACACTCGAACACCTATACGGATTATCCTGCACAGTGGCAGATATGTAAATACGGCGTTTACTTACCATTTCTGACGCATTACGGTTCGAACACTCGAACACCTATACGGATTCTCCTGCACAGTGGCAGATATGTAAATACGGCGTTTACTTACCATTTCTCACGCATTAGGGTTCGAACGTTCGAACACTCGAACACCTATACGGATTCTCCTGCACAGTGGCAGATATGTAAATACGGCGTTTACTTACCATTTCTCACGCATTACGGTTCGAACACTCGAACACCTATACGGATTCTCCTGCACAGTGGCAGATATGTAAATACGGCGTTTACTTACCATTTCTCACGCATTAGGGTTCGAACACTCGAACACCTATACGGATTCTCCTGCACAGTGGCAGATATGTAAATACGGCGTTTACTTACCATTGCTCACGCATTACGCTTCGAACACTCGAACACCTATACGGATTCTCCTGCACCGTGGCAGATATTTAAATACGGCGTTTACTTACCATTTCTCACGCATTACGCTTCGAACACTCGAACACCTATACGGATTCTCCTGCACAGTGGCAGATATGTAAATACGGCGTTTACTTACCATTTCTCACGGATTAGGGTTCGAACACACGAACACCTATACGGATTCTCCTGCACAGTGGCAGATATGTAAATACGGCGTTTACTTACCATTTCTCACGCATTAGGGTTCGAACGTTCGAACACTCGAACACCTATACGGATTCTCCTGCACAGTGGCAGATATGTAAATACGGCGTTTACTTACCATTTCTCACGCATTACGGTTCGAACACTCGAACACCTATACGGATTCTCCTGCACAGTGGCAGATATGTAAATACGGCGTTTACTTACCATTTCTCACGCATTACGGTTCGAACACTCGAACACCTATACGGATTCTCCTGCACAGTGGCAGATATTTAAATACGGCGTTTACTTACCATTTCTCACGCATTAGGGTTCGAACACTCGAACACCTATACGGATTCTCCTGCACAGTGGCAGATATGTAAATACGGCGTTTACTTACCATTGCTCACGCATTACGCTTCGAACACTCGAACACCTATGCGGATTCTCCTGCACCGTGGCAGATATGTAAATACGGCGTTTACTTACCATTTCTCACGCATTACGCTTCGAACACTCAAACACCTATACGGATTCTCCTGCACAGTGGCAGATATGTAAATACGGCGTTTACTTACCATTTCTCACGGATTAGGGTTCGAACACACGAACACCTATACGGATTCTCCTGCACAGTGGCAGATATGTAAATACGGCGTTTACTTACCATTTCTCACGCATTACGGTTCGAACACTCGAACACCTATACGGATTCTCCTGCACAGTGGCAGATATGTAAATACGGCATTTACTTACCATTTCTCACGCATTAGGGTTCGAACACTCGAACACCTATACGGATTCTCCTGCACAGTGGCAGATATGTAAATACGGCGTTTACTTACCATTTCTCACGCATTACGCTTCGAACACTCGAACACCTACACGGATTCTCCGGCACAGTGGCAGATATGTAAATATGGCGTTTACTTACCATTTCTCACGTATTAGGGTTCGAACAGTCGAACACCTACACGGATTCTCCTGCACAGTGGCAGATATGTAAATACGACGTTTACTTACCATTTCTCACGCATTA
Source organism: Camellia granthamiana (assembly GCA_036172215.1). Lineage (NCBI taxonomy): Eukaryota > Viridiplantae > Streptophyta > Magnoliopsida > Ericales > Theaceae > Camellia > Camellia granthamiana. The sequence continues at coordinate 78,741 of JAXFYN010000766.1, read as the reverse complement.
CACTTCGAACACTCGAACACCTACACGGATTCTCCTGCACAGTGGCAGATATGTAAATACGACGTTTACTTACCATTTCTCACGCATTAGGGTTCGAACACTCGAACACCTATACGGATTCTCCTGCACAGTGGCAGATATGTAAATACGGCGTTTACTTACCATTTCTCACGCATTACGCTTCGAACACTCGAACACCTACACGGATTCTCCTGCACAGTGGCAGATATGTAAATATGCCGTTTACTTACCATTTCTCACGTATTAGGGTTCGAACAATCGAACACCTACACGGATTCTCCTGCACAGTGGCAGATATGTAAATACGATGTTTACTTACCATTTCTCACGCATTACGCTTCGAACACTCGAACACCTATACGGATTCTCCTACACAGTGGCAGATATGTAGATACGGCGTTTACTTACCATTTCTCACGGATTAGGGTTCGAACACACGAACACCTATACGGATTCTCCTGCACAGTGGCAGATATGTAAATACGGCGTTTACTTACCATTTCTCACGCATTACGCTTCGAACACACGAACACCTATACGGATTCTCTTGCACAGTGGCAGATATGTAAATACGGCGTTTACTTACCATTTCTCACGCATTACGGTTCGAACACTCGAACACCTATACGGATTCTCCTGCACAGTGGCAGATATGTAAATACGGCGTTTACTTACCATTTCTCAGGCATTACGGTTCGAACACTCGAACACCTATACGGATTCTCCTGCACAGTGGCAGATATGTAAATACGACGTTTACTTACCATTTCTCACACATTACGCCTCGAACACTCGAACACCTATACGGATTCTCCTGCACAGTGGCAGATATGTAGATACGGCGTTTACTTACCATTTCTCACGGATTAGGGTTCGAACACACGAACAGCTATACGGATTCTCCTGCACAGTGGCAGATATGTAAATACGGCGTTTACTTACGATTTCTCACGCATTAGGGTTCGAACACTCGAACACGTATACAGATTCTCCTGCACAGTGGCAGATATGTAAATACGGCGTTTACTTACCATTTCTCACGCATTAGGGTTCGAACACTCGAACACCTACGCGGATTGCCCTGCACAGTGGCAGATATGTAAATACGACGTTCACTTACCATTTCTCAGGCATTAGGGTTCGAACACTCGAACACCTATTCGGATTCTCCTGCACAGTGGCAGATATGTAAATACGACGTTTACTTACCATTTCTCACGCATTAGGGTTCGAACACTCGAACACCTACACGGATTGTCTTGCACAGTGGCAGATATGTAAATACGACGTTCACTTACCATTTCTCAGGCATTAGGGTTCGAACACTCGAACACCTATACGGATTCTCCTGCACAGTAGCAGATATGTAAATACGGCGTTTACTTACCATTTCTCACGCATTACGCTTCGAACACTCGAACACCTATACGGATTCTCCTGCACCGTGGCAGATATGTAAATACGGCGTTTACTTACCATTTCTCACGCATTACGCTTCGAACACTCGAACACCTATACGGATTATCCTGCACAGTGGCAGATATGTAAATACGGCGTTTACTTACCATTTCTGACGCATTACGGTTCGAACGCTCGAACACCTATACGGATTCTCCTGCACAGTGGCAGATATGTAAATACGGCGTTTACTTACCATTTCTCACGCATTAGGGTTCGAACGTTCGAACACTCGAACACCTATACGGATTCTCCTGCACAGTGGCAGATATGTAAATACGGCGTTTACTTACCATTTCTCACGCATTACGGTTCGAACACTCGAACACCTATACGGATTCTCCTGCACAGTGGCAGATATGTAAATACGGCGTTTACTTACCATTTCTCACGCATTACGCTTCGAACACTCGAACACCTACACGGATTCTCCTGCACAGTGGCAGATATGTAAATATGGCGTTTACTTACCATTTCTCACGTATTAGGGTTCGAACACTCGAACACCTACACGGATTCTCCTGCACAGTGGCAGATATGTAAATACGACGTTTACTTACCATTTCTCACGCATTACGCTTCGAACACTCGAACACCTATACGGATTCTCCTGCACAGTGGCAGATATGTAAATACGGCGTTTACTTACCATTTCTCACGCATTAGGGTTCGAACACTCGAACACCTATACGGATTCTCCTACACAGTGGCAGATATGTAAATACGGCGTTTACTTACCATTTCTCACGCATTACGCTTCGAACACTCGAACACCTACACGGATTCTCCTGCACAGTGGCAGATATGTAAATATGGCGTTTACTTACCATTTCTCACGTATTAGGGTTCGAACAGTCTAACGCCTACACGGATTCTCCTGCACAGTGGCAGATATGTAAATACGACGTTTACTTACCATTTCTCACGCATTACGCTTCGAACACTCGAACACCTACACGGATTCTCCTGCACAGTGGCAGATATGTAAATACGACGTTTACTTACCATTTCTCACGCATTAGGGTTCGAACACTCGAACACCTATACGGATTCTCCTGCACAGTGGCAGATATGTAAATACGGCGTTTACTTACCATTTCTCACGCATTACGCTTCGAACACTCGAACACCTACACGGATTCTCCTGCACAGTGGCAGATATGTAAATATGCCGTTTACTTACCATTTCTCACGTATTAGGGTTCGAACAATCGAACACCTACACGGATTCTCCTGCACAGTGGCAGATATGTAAATACGATGTTTACTTACCATTTCTCACGCATTACGCGTCGAACACTCGAACACCTATACGGATTCTCCTGCACAGTGGCAGATATGTAGATACGGCGTTTACTTACCATTTCTCACGGATTAGGGTTCGAACACACGAACACCTATACGGATTCTCCTACACAGTGGCAGATATGTAAATACGGCGTTTACTTACCATTTCTCACGCATTACGCTTCGAACACACGAACACCTATACGGATTCTCTTGCACAGTGGCAGATATGTAAATACGGCGTTTACTTACCATTTCTCACGCATTACGGTTCGAACACTCGAACACCTATACGGATTCTCCTGCACAGTGGCAGATATGTAAATACGGCGTTTACTTACCATTTCTCAGGCATTACGGTTCGAACACTCGAACACCTATACGGATTCTCCTGCACAGTGGCAGATATGTAAATACGACGTTTACTTACCATTTCTCACACATTACGCCTCGAACACTCGAACACCTATACGGATTCTCCTGCACAGTGGCAGATATGTAGATACGGCGTTTACTTACCATTTCTCACGGATTAGGGTTCGAACACACGAACACCTATACGGATTCTCCTGCACAGTGGCAGATATGTAAATACGGCGTTTACTTACCATTTCTCACGCATTAGGGTTCGAACACTCGAACACGTATACAGATTCTCCTGCACAGTGGCAGATATGTAAATACGGCGTTTACTTACCATTTCTCACGCATTAGGGTTCGAACACTCGAACACCTACACGGATTGCCCTGCACAGTGGCAGATATGTAAATACGACGTTCACTTACCATTTCTCAGGCATTAGGGTTCGAACACTCGATACACCTATTCGGATTCTCCTGCACAGTGGCAGATATGTAAATACGGCGTTTACTTACCATTTCTCAGGCATTACGGTTCGAACACTCGAACACCTATACGGATTATTCTGCACAGTGGCAGATATGTAAATACGACGTTTACTTACCATTTCTCACACATTACGCCTCGAACACTCGAACACCTATACGGATTCTCCTGCACAGTGGCAGATATGTAGATACGGCGTTTACTTTCCATTTCTCACGGATTAGGGTTCGAACACACGAACAGCTATACGGATTCTCCTGCATAGTGGCAGATATGTAAATACGGCGTTTACTTACCATTTCTCACGCATTAGGGTTCGAACACTCGAACACGTATACAGATTCTCCTGCACAGTGGCAGATATGTAAATACGGCGTTTACTTACCATTTCTCACGCATTAGGGTTCGAACACTCGAACACCTACACGGATTGCCCTGCACAGTGGCAGATATGTAAATACGACGTTCACTTACCATTTCTCAGGCATTAGGGTTCGAACACTCGAACACCTATTCGGATTCTCCTGCACAGTGGCAGATATGTAAATACGACGTTTACTTACCATTTCTCACGCATTAGGGTTCGAACACTCGAACACCTACACGGATTGTCTTGCACAGTGGCAGATATGTAAATACGACGTTCACTTACCATTTATCAGGCATTAGGGTTCGAACACTCGAACACCTATACGGATTCTCCTGCACAGTAGCAGATATGTAAATACGGCGTTTACTTACCATTTCTCACGCATTACGCTTCGAACACTCGAACACCTATACGGATTCTCCTGCACCGTGGCAGATATGTAAATACGGCGTTTACTTACCATTTCTCACGCATTACGCTTCGAACACTCGAACACCGATGCGGATTATCCTGCACAGTGGTAGATATGTAAATACGGCGTTTACTTACCATTTCTGACGCATTACGGTTCGAACACTCGAACACCTATACGGATTCTCCTGCACAGTGGCAGATATGTAAATACGGCGTTTACTTACCATTTCTCACGCATTAGGGTTCGAACGTTCGAACACTCGAACACCTATACGGATTCTCCTGCACAGTGGCAGATATGTAAATACGGCGTTTACTTACCATTTCTCACGCATTACGGTTCGAACACTCGAACACCTATACGGATTCTCCTGCACAGTGGCAGATATATAAATACGGCGTTTACTTACCATTTCTCACGCATTAGGGTTCGAACACTCGAACACCTATACGGATTCTCCTGCACAGTGGCAGATATGTAAATACGGCGTTTACTTACCATTGCTCACGCATTACGCTTCGAACACTCGAACACCTATACGGATTCTCCTGCACCGTGGCAGATATGTAAATACGGCGTTTACTTACCATTTCTCACGCATTACGCTTCGAACACTCGAACACCTATACGGATTCTCCTGCACAGTGGCAGATATGTAAATACGGCGTTTACTTACCATTTCTCACGGATTAGGGTTCGAACACACGAACACCTATACGGATTCTCCTGCACAGTGGCAGATATGTAAATACGGCGTTCACTTACCATTTCTCACGCATTACGGTTCGAACACTCGAACACCTATACGGATTCTCCTGCACAGTGGCAGATATGTAAATACGGCATTTACTTACCATTTCTCACGCATTAGGGTTCGAACACTCGAACACCTATACGGATTCTCCTGCACAGTGGCAGATATGTAAATACGGCGTTTACTTACCATTTCTCACGCATTACGCTTCGAACACTCGAACACCTACACGGATTCTCCTGCACAGTGGCAGATATGTAAATATGGCGTTTACTTACCATTTCTCACGTATTAGGGTTCGAACAGTCGAACACCTACACGGATTCTCCTGCACAGTGGCAGATATGTAAATACGACGTTTACTTACCATTTCTCACGCATTACGCTTCGAACACTCGAACACCTACACGGATTCTCCTACACAGTGGCAGATATGTAAATACGACGTTTACTTACCATTTCTCACGCATTAGGGTTCGAACACTCGAACACCTATACGGATTCTCCTGCACAGTGGCAGATATGTAAATACGGCGTTTACTTACCATTTCTCACGCATTACGCTTCGAACACTCGAACACCTACACGGATTCTCCTGCACCGTGGCAGATATGTAAATATGCCGTTTACTTACCATTTCTCACGTATTGGGGTTCGAACAATCGAACACCTACACGGATTCTCCTGCACAGTGGCAGATATGTAAATACGATGTTTACTTACCATTTCTCACGCATTACGCTTCGAACACTCGAACACCTATACGGATTCTCCTGCACAGTGGCAGATATGTAGATACGGCGTTTACTTACCATTTCTCACGGATTACGGTTCGAACACACGAACACCTATACGGATTCTCCTGCACAGTGGCAGATATGTAAATACGGCGTTTACTTACCATTTCTCACGCATTACGCTTCGAACACACGAACACCTATACGGATTCTCTTGCACAGTGGCAGATATGTAAATACGGCGTTTACTTACCATTTCTCACGCATTACGGTTCGAACACTCGAACACCTACACGGATTCTCCTGCATAGTGGCAGATATGTAAATACGGCGTTTACTTACCATTTCTCAGGCATTACGGTTCGAACACTCGAACACCTATACGGATTCTCCTGCACAGTGGCAGATATGTAAATACGACGTTTACTTACCATTTCTCACACATTACGCCTCGAACACTCGAACACCTATACGGATTCTCCTGCACAGTGGCAGATATGTAGATACGGCGTTTACTTACCATTTCTCACGGATTAGGGTTCGAACACACGAACAGCTATACGGATTCTCCTGCACAGTGGCAGATATGTAAATACGGCGTTTACTTACCATTTCTCACGCATTAGGGTTCGAACACTCGAACACGTATACAGATTCTCCTGCACAGTGGCAGATATGTAAATACGGCGTTTACTTACCATTTCTCACGCATTAGGGTTCGAACACTCGAACACCTACACGGATTGCCCTGCAAAGTGGCAGATATGTAAATACGACGTTCACTTACCATTTCTCAGGCATTAGGGTTCGAACACTCGAACACCTATTCGGATTCTCCTGCACAGTGGCAGATATGTAAATACGGCGTTTACTTACCATTTCTCACGCATTAGGGTTCGAACACTCGAACACCTACACGGATTGTCTTGCACAGTGGCAGATATGTAAATACGACGTTCACTTACCATTTCTCAGGCATTAGGGTTCGAACACTCGAACACCTATACGGATTATCCTGCACAGTGGCAGATATGTAAATACGGCGTTTACTTACCATTTCTCACGCATTACGCTTCGAACACTCGAACACCTATACGGATTCTCCTGCACCGTGGCAGAATTGTAAATACGGCGTTTACTTACCATTTCTCACGCATTACGCTTCGAACACTCGAACACCTATACGGATTATCCTGCACAGTGGCAGATATGTAAATACGGCGTTTACTTACCATTTCTCACGGATTAGGGTTCGAACACACGAACACCTATACGGATTCTCCTGCACAGTGGCAGATATGTAAATACGGCGTTTACTTACCATTTCTCACGGATTAGGGTTCGAACACACGAACACCTATACGGATTCTCCTGCACAGTGGCAGATATGTAAATACGGCGTTCACTTACCATTTCTCACGCATTACGGTTCGAACACTCGACCACCTATACGGATTCTCCTGCACAGTGGCAGATATGTAAATACGGCATTTACTTACCATTTCTCACCCATTAGGGTTCGAACACGACGAACAGCTATACGGATTCTCCTGCACAGTGGCAGATATGTAAATACGGCGTTTACTTACCATTTCTCACGCATTACGGTTCGAACACTCGAACACCTATACGGATTCTCCTGCACAGTGGCAGATATGTAAATACGGCGTTTACTTACCATTTCTCACGGATTAGGGTTCGAACACACGAACAGCTATACGGATTCTCCTGCACAGTGGCAGATATGTAAATACGGCGTTTACTTACCATTTCTCACGCATTACGGTTCGAACACTCGAACACGTATACAGATTCTCCTGCACAGTGGCAGATATGTAAATACGGCGTTTACTTACCATTTCTCACGCATTAGGGTTCGAACACTCGAACACCTACACGGATTGCCCTGCACAGTGGCAGATATGTAAATACGACGTTCACTTACCATTTCTCAGGCATTAGGGTTCGAACACTCGAACACCTATTCGGATTCTCCTGCACAGTGGCAGATATGTAAATACGGCGTTTACTTACCATTTCTCACGCATTAGGGTTCGAACACTCGAACACCTACACGGATTGTCTTGCACAGTGGCAGATATGTAAATACGACGTTCACTTACCATTTCTCAGGCATTAGGGTTCGAACACTCGAACACCTATACGGATTCTCCTGCACAGTAGCAGATATGTAAATACGGCGTTTACTTACCATTTCTGACGCATTACGCTTCGAACACTCGAACACCTATACGGATTCTCCAGCACCGTGGCAGATATGTAAATACGGCGTTTACTTACCATTTCTCACGCATTACGCTTCGAACACTCGAACACCTATACGGATTATCCTGCACAGTGGCACATATGTAAATACGGCGTTTACTTACCATTTCTCACGGATTAGGGTTCGAACACACGAACAGCTATACGGATTCTCCTGCACAGTGGCAGATATGTAAATACGGCGTTTACTTACCATTTCTCACGCATTACGGTTCGAACACTCGAACACCTATACAGATTCTCCTGCACAGTGGCAGATATGTAAATACGGCGTTTACTTACCATTTCTCACGGATTAGGGTTCGAACACACGAACAGCTATACGGATTCTCCTGCACAGTGGCAGATATGTAAATACGGCGTTTACTTACCATTTCTCACGCATTACGGTTCGAACACTCGAACACGTATACAGATTCTCCTGCACAGTGGCAGATATGTAAATACGGCGTTTACTTACCATTTCTCACGCATTAGGGTTCGAACACTCGAACACCTACACGGATTGCCCTGCACAGTGGCAGATATGTAAATACGACGTTCACTTACCATTTCTCAGGCATTAGGGTTCGAACACTCGAACACCTATTCGGATTCTCCTGCACAGTGGCAGATATGTAAATACGGCGTTTACTTACCATTTCTCACGCATTAGGGTTCGAACACTCGAACACCTACACGGATTGTCTTGCACAGTGGCAGATATGTAAATACGACGTTCACTTACCATTTCTCAGGCATTAGGGTTCGAACACTCGAACACCTATACGGATTCTCCTGCACAGTAGCAGATATGTAAATACGGCGTTTACTTACCATTTCTCACGCATTACGCTTCGAACACTCGAACACCTATACGGATTCTCCTGCACCGTGGCAGATATGTAAATACGGCATTTTACTTACCATTTCTCACGCATTACGCTTCGAACACTCGAACACCTATACGGATTATCCTGCACAGTGGCAGATATGTAAATACGGCGTTTACTTACCATTTCTCACGGATTAGGGTTCGAACACACGAACACCTATACGGATTCTCCTGCACAGTGGCAGATATGTAAATACGGCGTTTACTTACCATTTCTCACGCATTACGGTTCGAACACTCGAACACCTATACGGATTCTCCTGCACAGTGGCAGATATGTAAATACGGCGTTTACTTACCATTTCTCACGCATTAGGGTTCGAACACTCGAACACCTATACGGATTCTCCTGCACAGTGGCAGATATGTAAATACGGCGTTTACTTACCATTTCTCACGCATTACGCTTCGAACACTCGAACACCTACACGGATTCTCCTGCACAGTGGCAGATATGTAAATATGGCGTTTACTTACCATTTCTCACGTATTAGGGTTCGAACAGTCGAACACCTACACGGATTCTCCTGCACAGTGGCAGATATGTAAATACGACGTTTACTTACCATTTCTCACGCATTACGCTTCGAACACTCGAACAGCTACACGGATTCTCCTGCACAGTGGCAGATATGTAAATACGACGTTTACTTACCATTTCTCACGCATTACGCTTCGAACACTCGAACACCTATACGGATTCTCCTGCACAGTGGCAGATATGTAAATACGGCGTTTACTTACCATTTCTCACGGATTAGGGTTCGAACACACGAACACCTATACGGATTCTCCTGCACAGTGGCAGATATGTAAATACGGCGTTTACTTACCATTTCTCACGCATTACGGTTCGAACACTCGAACACCTATACGGATTCTCCTGCACAGTGGCAGATATGTAAATACGGCATTTACTTACCATTTCTCACGCATTAGGGTTCGAACACACGAACAGCTATACGGATTCTCCTGCACAGTGGCAGATATGTAAATACGGCGTTTACTTACCATTTCTCACGCATTACGGTTCTAACACTCGAACACCTATACGGATTCTCCTGCACAGTGGCAGATATGTAAATACGGCGTTTACTTACCATTTCTCACGGATTAGGGTTCGAACACACGAACAGCTATACGGATTCTCCTGCACAGTGCCAGATATGTAAATACGGCGTTTACTTACCATTTCTCACGCATTAGGGTTCGAACACTCGAACACCTATACGGATTCTCCTGCACAGTGGCAGATATGTAAATACGGCGTTTACTTACCATTTCTCACGCATTACGCTTCGAACACTCGAACACCTACACGGATTCTCCTGCACAGTGGCAGATATGTAAATATGCCGTTTACTTACCATTTCTCACGTATTAGGGTTCGAACAATCGAACACCTACACGGATTCTCCTGCACAGTGGCAGATATGTAAATACGATGTTTACTTACCATTTCTCACGCATTACGCTTCGAACACTCGAACACCTATACGGATTCTCCTGCACAGTGGCAGATATGTAGATACGGCGTTTACTTACCATTTCTCACGGATTAGGGTTCGAACACACGAACACCTATACGGATTCTCCTACACAGTGGCAGATATGTAAATACGGCGTTTACTTACCATTTCTCACGCATTACGCTTCGAACACACGAACACCTATACGGATTCTCTTGCACAGTGGCAGATATGTAAATACGGCGTTTACTTACCATTTCTCACGCATTACGGTTCGAACACTCGAACACCTATACGGATTCTCCTGCACAGTGGCAGATATGTAAATACGGCGTCTACTTACCATTTCTCAGGCATTACGGTTCGAACACTCGAACACCTATACGGATTCTCCTGCACAGTGGCAGATATGTAAATACGACGTTTACTTACCATTTCTCACACATTACGCCTCGAACACTCGAACACCTATACGGATTCTCCTGCACAGTGGCAGATATGTAGATACGGCGTTTACTTACCATTTCTCACGGATTAGGGTTCGAACACACGAACACCTATACGGATTCTCCTGCACAGTGGCAGATATGTAAATACGGCGTTTACTTACCATTTCTCACGCATTAGGGTTCGAACACTCGAACACGTATACAGATTCTCCTGCACAGTGGCAGATATGTAAATACGGCGTTTACTTACCATTTCTCACGCATTAGGGTTCGAACACTCGAACACCTACACGGATTGCCCTGCACAGTGGCAGATATGTAAATACGACGTTCACTTACCATTTCTCAGGCATTAGGGTTCGAACACTCGAACACCTATTCGGATTCTCCTGCACAGTGGCAGATCTGTAAATACGGCGTTTACTTACCATTTCTCAGGCATTACGGTTCGAACACTCGAACACCTATACGGATTATCCTGCACAGTGGCAGATATGTAAATACGACGTTTACTTACCATTTCTCACACATTACGCCTCGAACACTCGAACACCTATACGGATTCTCCTGCACAGTGGCAGATATGTAGATACGGCGTTTACTTACCATTTCTCACGGATTAGGGTTCGAACACACGAACAGCTATACGGATTCTCCTGCATAGTGGCAGATATGTAAATACGGCGTTTACTTACCATTTCTCACGCATTAGGGTTCGAACACTCGAACACGTATACAGATTCTCCTGCACAGTGGCAGATATGTAAATACGGCGTTTACTTACCATTTCTCACGCATTAGGGTTCGAACACTCGAACACCTACACGGTTTGCCCTGCACAGTGGCAGATATGTAAATACGACGTTCACTTACCATTTCTCAGGCATTAGGGTTCGAACACTCGAACACCTATTCGGATTCTCCTGCACAGTGGCAGATATGTAAATACGACGTTTACTTACCATTTCTCACGCATTAGGGTTCGAACACTCGAACACCTACACGGATTGTCTTGCACAGTGGCAGATATGTAAATACGACGTTCACTTACCATTTCTCAGGCATTAGGGTTCGAACACTCGAACACCTATACGGATTCTCCTGCACAGTAGCAGATATGTAAATACGGCGTTTACTTACCATTTCTCACGCATTACGCTTCGAACACTCGAACACCTATACGGATTCTCCTGCACCGTGGCAGATATGTAAATACGGCGTTTACTTACCATTTCTCACGCATTACGCTTCGAACACTCGAACACCGATACGGATTATCCTGCACAGTGGCAGATATGTAAATACGGCGTTTACTTACCATTTCTGACGCATTACGGTTCGAACACTCGAACACCTATACGGATTCTCCTGCACAGTGGCAGATATGTAAATACGGCGTTTACTTACCATTTCTCACGCATTAGGGTTCGAACGTTCGAACACTCGAACACCTATACGGATTCTCCTGCACAGTGGCAGATATGTAAATACGGCGTTTACTTACCATTTCTCACGCATTACGGTTCGAACACTCGAACACCTATACGGATTCTCCTGCACAGTGGCAGATATATAAATACGGCGTTTACTTACCATTTCTCACGCATTAGGGTTCGAACACTCGAACACCTATACGGATTCTCCTGCACAGTGGCAGATATGTAAATACGGCGTTTACTTACCATTGCTCACGCATTACGCTTCGAACACTCGAACACCTATACGGATTCTCCTGCACCGTGGCAGATATGTAAATACGGCGTTTACTTACCATTTCTCACGCATTACGCTTCGAACACTCGCACACCTATACGGATTCTCCTGCACAGTGGCAGATATGTAAATACGGCGTTTACTTACCATTTCTCACGGATTAGGGTTCGAACACACGAACACCTATACGGATTCTCCTGCACAGTGGCAGATATGTAAATACGGCGTTCACTTACCATTTCTCACGCATTACGGTTCGAACACTCGAACACCTATACGGATTCTCCTGCACAGTGGCAGATATGTAAATACGGCATTTACTTACCATTTCTCACGCATTAGGGTTCGAACACTCGAACACCTATACGGATTCTCCTGCACAGTGGCAGATATGTAAATACGGCGTTTACTTACCATTTCTCACGCATTACGCTTCGAACACTCGAACACCTACACGGATTCTCCTGCACAGTGGCAGATACGTAAATATGGCGTTTACTTACCATTTCTCACGTATTAGGGTTCGAACAGTCGAACACCTACACGGATTCTCCTGCACAGTGGCAGATATGTAAATACGACGTTTACTTACCATTTCTCACGCATTACGCTTCGAACACTCGAACACCTACACGGATTCTCCTGCACAGTGGCAGATATGTAAATACGACGTTTACTTACCATTTCTCACGCATTAGGGTTCGAACACTCGAACACCTATACGGATTCTCCTGCACAGAGGCAGATATGTAAATACGGCGTTTACTTACCATTTCTCACGCATTACGCTTCGAACACTCGAACACCTACACGGATTCTCCTGCACAGTGGCAGATATGTAAATATGCCGTTTACTTACCATTTCTCACGTATTGGGGTTCGAACAATCGAACACCTACACGGATTCTCCTGCACAGTGGCAGATATGTAAATACGATGTTTACTTACCATTTCTCACGCATTACGCTTCGAACACTCGAACACCTATACGGATTCTCCTGCACAGTGGCAGATATGTAGATACGGCGTTTACTTACCATTTCTCACGGATTAGGGTTCGAACACACGAACACCTATACGGATTCTCCTGCACAGTGGCAGATATGTAGATACGGCGTTTACTTACCATTTCTCACGCATTACGCTTCGAACACACGAACACTTATACGGATTCTCTTGCACAGTGGCAGATATGTAAATACGGCGTTTACTTACCATTTCTCACGCATTACGGTTCGAACACTCGAACACCTACACGGATTCTCCTGCACAGTGGCAGATATGTAAATACGGCGTTTACTTACCATTTCTCAGGCATTACGGTTCGAACACTCGAACACCTATACGGATTCTCCTGCACAGTGGCAGATATGTAAATACGACGTTTACTTACCATTTCTCACACATTACGCCTCGAACACTCGAACACCTATACGGATTCTCCTGCACAGTGGCAGATATGTAGATACGGCGTTTACTTACCATTTCTCACGGATTAGGGTTCGAACACACGAACAGCTATACGGATTCTCCTGCACAGTGGCAGATATGTAAATACGGCGTTTACTTACCATTTCTCACGCATTAGGGTTCGAACACTCGAACACGTATACAGATTCTCCTGCACAGTGGCAGATATGTAAATACGGCGTTTACTTACCATTTCTCACGCATTAGGGTTCGAACACTCGAACACCTACACGGATTGCCCTGCACAGTGGCAGATATGTAAATACGACGTTCACTTACCATTTCTCAGGCATTAGGGTTCGAACACTCGAACACCTATTCGGATTCTCCTGCACAGTGGCAGATATGTAAATACGGCGTTTACTTACCATTTCTCACGCATTAGGGTTCGAACACTCGAACACCTACACGGATTGTCTTGCACAGTGGCAGATATGTAAATACGACGTTCACTTACCATTTCTCAGGCATTAGGGTTCGAACACTCGAACACCTATACGGATTCTCCTGCACAGTAGCAGATATGTAAATACGGCGTTTACTTACCATTTCTCACGCATTACGCTTCGAACACTCGAACACCTATACGGATTCTCCTGCACCGTGGCAGAATTGTAAATACGGCGTTTACTTACCATTTCTCACGCATTACGCTTCGAACACTCGAACACCTATACGGATTATCCTGCACAGTGGCAGATATGTAAATACGGCGTTTACTTACCATTTCTCACGGATTAGGGTTCGAACACACGAACACCTATACGGATTCTCCTGCACAGTGGCAGATATGTAAATACGGCGTTTACTTACCATTTCTCACAGATTAGGGTTCGAACACACGAACACCTATACGGATTCTCCTGCACAGTGGCAGATATGTAAATACGGCGTTTACTTACCATTTCTCACGCATTACGGTTCGAACACTCGAACACCTATACGGATTCTCCTGCACAGTGGCAGATATGTAAATACGGCATTTACTTACCATTTCTCACGCATTAGGGTTCGAACACACGAACAGCTATACGGATTCTCCTGCACAGTGGCAGATATGTAAATACGGCGTTTACTTACCATTTCTCACGCATTACGGTTCGAACACTCGAACACCTATACGGATTCTCCTGCACAGTGGCAGATATGTAAATACGGCGTTTACTTACCATTTCTCACGGATTAGGGTTCGAACACACGAACAGCTATACGGATTCTCCTGCACAGTGGCAGATATGTAAATACGGCGTTTACTTACCATTTCTCACGCATTACGGTTCGAACACTCGAACACGTATACAGATTCTCCTGCACAGTGGCAGATATGTAAATACGGCGTTTACTTACCATTTCTCACGCATTAGGGTTCGAACACTCGAACACCTACACGGATTGCCCTGCACAGTGGCAGATATGTAAATACGACGTTCACTTACCATTTCTCAGGCATTAGGGTTCGAACACTCGAACACCTATTCGGATTCTCCTGCACAGTGGCAGATATGTAAATACGGCGTTTACTTACCATTTCTCACGCATTAGGGTTCGAACACTCGAACACCTACACGGATTGTCTTGCACAGTGGCAGATATGTAAATACGACGTTCACTTACCATTTCTCAGGCATTAGGGTTCGAACACTCGAACACCTATACGGATTCTCCTGCACAGTAGCAGATATGTAAATACGGCGTTTACTTACCATTTCTCACGCATTACGCTTCGAACACTCGAACACCTATACGGATTCTCCTGCACCGTGGCAGATATGTAAATACGGCGTTTACTTACCATTTCTCACGCATTACGCTTCGAACACTCGAACACCTATACGGATTATCCTGCACAGTGGCAGATATGTAAATACGGCGTTTACTTACCATTTCTCACGGATTAGGGTTCGAACACACGAACACCTATACGGATTCTCCTGCACAGTGGCAGATATGTAAATACGGCGTTTACTTACCATTTCTCACGCATTACGGTTCGAACACTCGAACACCTATACGGATTCTCCTGCACAGTGGCAGATATGTAAATACGGCGTTTACTTACCATTTCTCACGGATTAGGGTTCGAACACACGAACACCTATACGGATTCTCCTGCACAGTGGCAGATATGTAAATACGGCGTTTACTTACCATTTCTCACGCATTACGGTTCGAACACTCGAACACGTATACAGATTCTCCTGCACAGTGGCAGATATGTAAATACGGCGTTTACTTACCATTTCTCACGCATTAGGGTTCGAACACTCGAACACCTACACGGATTGCCCTGCACAGTGGCAGATATGTAAATACGACGTTCACTTACCATTTCTCAGGCATTAGGGTTCGAACACTCGAACACCTATTCGGATTCTCCTGCACAGTGGCAGATATGTAAATACGGCGTTTACTTACCATTTCTCACGCATTAGGGTTCGAACACTCGAACACCTACACGGATTGTCTTGCACAGTGGCAGATATGTAAATACGACGTTCACTTACCATTTCTCAGGCATTAGGGTTCGAACACTCGAACACCTATACGGATTCTCCTGCACAGTAGCAGATATGTAAATACGGCGTTTACTTACCATTTCTCACGCATTACGCTTCGAACACTCGAACACCTATACGGATTATCCTGCACAGTGGCAGATATGTAAATACGGCGTTTACTTACCATTTCTCACGGATTAGGGTTCGAACACACGAACACCTATACGGATTCTCCTGCACAGTGGCAGATATGTAAATACGGCGTTTACTTACCATTTCTCACGGATTAGGGTTCGAACACACGAACACCTATACGGATTCTCCTGCACAGTGGCAGATATGTAAATACGGCGTTTACTTACCATTTCTCACGCATTACGGTTCGAACACTCGAACACCTATACGGATTCTCCTGCACAGTGGCAGATATGTAAATACGGCGTTTACTTACCATTTCTCACGCATTAGGGTTCGAACACTCGAACACCTATACGGATTCTCCTGCACAGTGACAGATATGTAAATACGGCGTTTACTTACCATTTCTCACGCATTACGCTTCGAACACTCGAACACCTACACGGATTCTCCTGCACAGTGGCAGATATGTAAATATGGCGTTTACTTACCATTTCTCACGTATTAGGGTTCGAACAGTCGAACACCTACACGGATTCTCCTGCACAGTGGCAGATATGTAAATATGGCGTTTACTTACCATTTCTCACGTATTAGGGTTCGAACAGTCGAACACCTACACGGATTCTCCTGCACAGTGGCAGATATGTAAATACGACGTTTACTTACCATTTCTCACGGATTACGCTTCGAACACTCGAACAGCTACACGGATTCTCCTGCACAGTGGCAGATATGTAAATACGACGTTTACTTACCATTTCTCACGCATTACGCTTCGAACACTCGAACACCTATACGGATTCTCCTGCACAGTGGCAGATATGTAAATACGGCGTTTACTTACCATTTCTCACGGATTAGGGTTCGAACACACGAACACCTATACGGATTCTCCTGCACAGGGGCAGATATGTAAATACGGCGTTTACTTACCATTTCTCACGCATTACGGTTCGAACACTCGAACACCTATACGGATTCTCCTGCACAGTGGCAGATATGTAAATACGGCATTTACTTACCATTTCTCACGCATTATTGTTCGAACACACGAACAGCTATACGGATTCTCCTGCACAGTGGCAGATATGTAAATACGGCGTTTACTTACCATTTCTCACGCATTACGGTTCGAACACTCGAACACCTATACGGATTCTCCTGCACAGTGGCAGATATGTAAATACGGCGTTTACTTACCATTTCTCACGGATTAGGGTTCGAACACATGAACAGCTATACGGATTCTCCTGCACAGTGCCAGATATGTAAATACGGCGTTTACTTACCATTTCTCACGCATTAGGGTTCGAACACTCGAACACGTATACAGATTCTCCTGCACAGTGGCAGATATGTAAATACGGCGTTTACTTACCATTTCTCACGCATTAGGGTTCGAACACTCGACCACCTACACGGATTGCCCTGCACAGTGGCAGATATGTAAATACGACGTTCACTTACCATTTCTCAGGCATTAGGGTTCGAACACTCGAACACCTATTCGGATTCTCCTGCACAGTGGCAGATATGTAAATACGGCGTTTACTTACCATTTCTCACGCATTAGGGTTCGAACACTCGAACACCTACACGGATTGTCTTGCACAGTGGCAGATATGTAAATACGACGTTCACTTACCATTTCTCAGGCATTAGGGTTCGAACACTCGAACACCTATACGGATTCTCCTGCACAGTAGCAGATATGTAAATACGGCGTTTACTTACCATTTCTCACGCATTACGCTTCGAACACTCGAACACCTATACGGATTCTCCTGCACCGTGGCAGATATGTAAATACGGCGTTTACTTACCATTTCTCACGCATTACGCTTCGAACACTCGAACACCTATACGGATTATCCTGCACAGTGGCAGATATGTAAATACGGCGTTTACTTACCATTTCTCACGGATTAGGGTTTGAACACACGAACACCTATACGGATTCTCCTGCACAGTGGCAGATATGTCAATACGGCGTTTACTTACCATTTCTCACGCATTACGGTTCGAACACTCGAACACCTATACGGATTCTCCTGCACAGTGGCAGATATGTAAATACGGCGTTTACTTACCATTTCTCACGCATTAGGGTTCGAACACTCGAACACCTATACGGATTCTCCTGCACAGTGGCAGATATGTAAATACGGCGTTTACTTACCATTTCTCACGCATTACGCTTCGAACACTCGAACACCTATACGGATTCTCCTGCACCGTGGCAGATATGTAAATACGGCGTTTACTTACCATTTCTCACGCATTACGCTTCGAACACTCGAACACCTATACGGATTCTCCTGCACAGTGGCAGATATGTAAATACGGCGTTTACTTACCATTTCTCACGCATTAGGGTTCGAACACTCGAACACCTATACGGATTCTCCTGCACAGTGGCAGATATGTAAATACGGCGTTTACTTACCATTTCTCACGCATTACGCTTCGAACACTCGAACACCTACACGGATTCTCCTGCACAGTGGCAGATATGTAAATATGGCGTTTACTTACCATTTCTCACGTATTAGGGTTCGAACAGTCGAACACCTACACGGATTCTCCTGCACAGTGGCAGATATGTAAATACGACGTTTACTTACCATTTCTCACGGATTACGCTTCGAACACTCGAACAGCTACACGGATTCTCCTGCACAGTGGCAGATATGTAAATACGACGTTTACTTACCATTTCTCATGCATTACGCTTCGAACACTCGAACACCTATACGGATTCTCCTGCACAGTGGCAGATATGTAAATACGGCGTTTACTTACCATTTCTCACGGATTAGGGTTTGAACACACGAACACCTATACGGATTCTCCTGCACAGTGGCAGATATGTCAATACGGCGTTTACTTACCATTTCTCACGCATTACGGTTCGAACACTCGAACACCTATACGGATTCTCCTGCACAGTGGCAGATATGTAAATACGGCGTTTACTTACCATTTCTCACGCATTAGGGTTCGAACACTCGAACACCTATACGGATTCTCCTGCACAGTGGCAGATATGTAAATACGGCGTTTACTTACCATTTCTCACGCATTACGCTTCGAACACTCGAACACCTATACGGATTCTCCTGCACCGTGGCAGATATGTAAATACGGCGTTTACTTACCATTTCTCACGCATTACGCTTCGAACACTCGAACACCTATACGGATTCTCCTGCACAGTGGCAGATATGTAAATACGGCGTTTACTTACCATTTCTCACGCATTAGGGTTCGAACACTCGAACACCTATACGGATTCTCCTGCACAGTGGCAGATATGTAAATACGGCGTTTACTTACCATTTCTCACGCATTACGCTTCGAACACTCGAACACCTACACGGATTCTCCTGCACAGTGGCAGATATGTAAATATGGCGTTTACTTACCATTTCTCACGTATTAGGGTTCGAACAGTCGAACACCTACACGGATTCTCCTGCACAGTGGCAGATATGTAAATACGACGTTTACTTACCATTTCTCACGGATTACGCTTCGAACACTCGAACAGCTACACGGATTCTCCTGCACAGTGGCAGATATGTAAATACGACGTTTACTTACCATTTCTCATGCATTACGCTTCGAACACTCGAACACCTATACGGATTCTCCTGCACAGTGGCAGATATGTAAATACGGCGTTTACTTACCATTTCTCACGGATTAGGGTTCGAACACACGAACACCTATACGGATTCTCCTGCACAGGGGCAGATATGTAAATACGGCGTTTACTTACCATTTCTCACGCATTACGGTTCGAACACTCGAACACCTATACGGATTCTCCTGCACAGTGGCAGATATGTAAATACGGCATTTACTTACCATTTCTCACGCATTAGGGTTCGAACACACGAACAGCTATACGGATTCTCCTGCACAGTGGCAGATATGTAAATACGGCGTTTACTTACCATTTCTCACGCATTACGGTTCGAACACTCGAACACCTATACGGATTCTCCTGCACAGTGGCAGATATGTAAATACGGCGTTTACTTACCATTTCTCACGGATTAGGGTTCGAACACACGAACAGCTATACGGATTCTCCTGCACAGTGCCAGATATGTAAATACGGCGTTTACTTACCATTTCTCACGCATTAGGGTTCGAACACTCGAACACGTATACAGATTCTCCTGCACAGTGGCAGATATGTAAATACGGCGTTTACTTACCATTTCTCACGCATTAGGGTTCGAACACTCGACCACCTACACGGATTGCCCTGCACAGTGGCAGATATGTAAATACGACGTTCACTTACCATTTCTCAGGCATTAGGGTTCGAACACTCGAACACCTATTCGGATTCTCCTGCACAGTGGCAGATATGTAAATACGGCGTTTACTTACCATTTCTCACGCATTAGGGTTCGAACACTCGAACACCTACACGGATTGTCTTGCACAGTGGCAGATATGTAAATACGACGTTCACTTACCATTTCTCAGGCATTAGGGTTCGAACACTCGAACACCTATACGGATTCTCCTGCACAGTAGCAGATATGTAAATACGGCGTTTACTTACCATTTCTCACGCATTACGCTTCGAACACTCGAACACCTATACGGATTCTCCTGCACCGTGGCAGATATGTAAATATGGCGTTTACTTACCATTTCTCACGCATTACGCTTCGAACACTCGAACACCTATACGGATTATCCTGCACAGTGGCAGATATGTAAATACGGCGTTTACTTACCATTTCTCACGGATTAGGGTTCGAACACACGAACACCTATACGGATTCTCCTGCACAGTGGCAGATATGTCAATACGGCGTTTACTTACCATTTCTCACGCATTACGGTTCGAACACTCGAACACCTATACGGATTCTCCTGCACAGTGGCAGATATGTAAATACGGCGTTTACTTACCATTTCTCACGCATTAGGGTTCGAACACTCGAACACCTATACGGATTCTCCTGCACAGTGGCAGATATGTAAATACGGCGTTTACTTACCATTTCTCACGCATTACGCTTCGAACACTCGAACACCTACACGGATTCTCCTGCACCGTGGCAGATATGTAAATACGGCGTTTACTTACCATTTCTCACGCATTACGCTTCGAACACTCGAACACCTATACGGATTCTCCTGCACAGTGGCAGATATGTAAATACGGCGTTTACTTACCATTTCTCACGGATTAGGGTTCGAACACACGAACACCTATACGGATTCTCCTGCACAGTGGCAGATATGTAAATACGGCGTTTACTTACCATTTCTCACGCATTACGGTTCGAACACTCGAACACCTATACGGATTCTCCTGCACAGTGGCAGATATGTAAATACGGCATTTATTTACCATTTCTCGCGCATTAGGGTTCGAACACACGAACAGCTATACGGATTCTCCTGCACAGTGGCAGATATGTAAATACGGCGTTTACTTACCATTTCTCACGCATTACGGTTCGAACACTCGAACACCTATACGGATTCTCCTGCACAGTGGCAGATATGTAAATACGGCGTTTACTTACCATTTCTCACGCATTAGGGTTCGAACACTCGAACACCTACACGGATTGCCCTGCACAGTGGCAGATATGTAAATACGACGTTCACTTACCATTTCTCAGGCATTAGGGTTCGAACACTCGAACACCTATTCGGATTCTCCTGCACAGTGGCAGATATGTAAATACGGCGTTTACTTACCATTTCTCACGCATTAGGGTTCGAACACTCGAACACCTACACGGATTGTCTTGCACAGTGGCAGATATGTAAATACGACGTTCACTTACCATTTCTCAGGCATTAGGGTTCGAACACTCGAACACCTATACGGATTCTCCTGCACAGTAGCAGATATGTAAATACGGCGTTTACTTACCATTTCTCACGCATTACGCTTCGAACACTCGAACACCTATACGGATTCTCCTGCACCGTGGCAGATATGTAAATACGGCGTTTACTTACCATTTCTCACGCATTACGCTTCGAACACTCGAACACCTATACGGATTATCCTGCACAGTGGCAGATATGTAAATACGGCGTTTACTTACCATTTCTCACGGATTAGGGTTCGAACACACGAACACCTATACGGATTCTCCTGCACAGTGGCAGATATGTAAATACGGCGTTTACTTACCATTTCTCACGCATTACGGTTCGAACACTCGAACACCTATACGGATTCTCCTGCACAGTGGCAGATATGTAAATACGGCGTTTACTTACCATTTCTCACGGATTAGGGTTCGAACACACGAACACCTATACGGATTCTCCTGCACAGTGGCAGATATGTAAATACGGCGTTTACTTACCATTTCTCACGCATTACGGTTCGAACACTCGAACACGTATACAGATTCTCCTGCACAGTGGCAGATATGTAAATACGGCGTTTACTTACCATTTCTCACGCATTAGGGTTCGAACACTCGAACACCTACACGGATTGCCCTGCACAGTGGCAGATATGTAAATACGACGTTCACTTACCATTTCTCAGGCATTAGGGTTCGAACACTCGAACACCTATTCGGATTCTCCTGCACAGTGGCAGATATGTAAATACGGCGTTTACTTACCATTTCTCACGCATTAGGGTTCGAACACTCGAACACCTACACGGATTGTCTTGCACAGTGGCAGATATGTAAATACGACGTTCACTTACCATTTCTCAGGCATTAGGGTTCGAACACTCGAACACCTATACGGATTCTCCTGCACAGTAGCAGATATGTAAATACGGCGTTTACTTACCATTTCTCACGCATTACGCTTCGAACACTCGAACACCTATACGGATTATCCTGCACAGTGGCAGATATGTAAATACGGCGTTTACTTACCATTTCTCACGGATTAGGGTTCGAACACACGAACACCTATACGGATTCTCCTGCACAGTGGCAGATATGTAAATACGGCGTTTACTTACCATTTCTCACGGATTAGGGTTCGAACACACGAACACCTATACGGATTCTCCTGCACAGTGGCAGATATGTAAATACGGCGTTTACTTACCATTTCTCACGCATTACGGTTCGAACACTCGAACACCTATACGGATTCTCCTGCACAGTGGCAGATATGTAAATACGGCGTTTACTTACCATTTCTCACGCATTAGGGTTCGAACACTCGAACACCTATACGGATTCTCCTGCACAGTGACAGATATGTAAATACGGCGTTTACTTACCATTTCTCACGCATTACGCTTCGAACACTCGAACACCTACACGGATTCTCCTGCACAGTGGCAGATATGTAAATATGGCGTTTACTTACCATTTCTCACGTATTAGGGTTCGAACAGTCGAACACCTACACGGATTCTCCTGCACAGTGGCAGATATGTAAATATGGCGTTTACTTACCATTTCTCACGTATTAGGGTTCGAACAGTCGAACACCTACACGGATTCTCCTGCACAGTGGCAGATATGTAAATACGACGTTTACTTACCATTTCTCACGGATTACGCTTCGAACACTCGAACAGCTACACGGATTCTCCTGCACAGTGGCAGATATGTAAATACGACGTTTACTTACCATTTCTCACGCATTACGCTTCGAACACTCGAACACCTATACGGATTCTCCTGCACAGTGGCAGATATGTAAATACGGCGTTTACTTACCATTTCTCACGGATTAGGGTTCGAACACACGAACACCTATACGGATTCTCCTGCACAGGGGCAGATATGTAAATACGGCGTTTACTTACCATTTCTCACGCATTACGGTTCGAACACTCGAACACCTATACGGATTCTCCTGCACAGTGGCAGATATGTAAATACGGCATTTACTTACCATTTCTCACGCATTAGGGTTCGAACACACGAACAGCTATACGGATTCTCCTGCACAGTGGCAGATATGTAAATACGGCGTTTACTTACCATTTCTCACGCATTACGGTTCGAACACTCGAACACCTATACGGATTCTCCTGCACAGTGGCAGATATGTAAATACGGCGTTTACTTACCATTTCTCACGGATTAGGGTTCGAACACACGAACAGCTATACGGATTCTCCTGCACAGTGCCAGATATGTAAATACGGCGTTTACTTACCATTTCTCACGCATTAGGGTTCGAACACTCGAACACGTATACAGATTCTCCTGCACAGTGGCAGATATGTAAATACGGCGTTTACTTACCATTTCTCACGCATTAGGGTTCGAACACTCGACCACCTACACGGATTGCCCTGCACAGTGGCAGATATGTAAATACGACGTTCACTTACCATTTCTCAGGCATTAGGGTTCGAACACTCGAACACCTATTCGGATTCTCCTGCACAGTGGCAGATATGTAAATACGGCGTTTACTTACCATTTCTCACGCATTAGGGTTCGAACACTCGAACACCTACACGGATTGTCTTGCACAGTGGCAGATATGTAAATACGACGTTCACTTACCATTTCTCAGGCATTAGGGTTCGAACACTCGAACACCTATACGGATTCTCCTGCACAGTAGCAGATATGTAAATACGGCGTTTACTTACCATTTCTCACGCATTACGCTTCGAACACTCGAACACCTATACGGATTCTCCTGCACCGTGGCAGATATGTAAATACGGCGTTTACTTACCATTTCTCACGCATTACGCTTCGAACACTCGAACACCTATACGGATTATCCTGCACAGTGGCAGATATGTAAATACGGCGTTTACTTACCATTTCTCACGGATTAGGGTTCGAACACACGAACACCTATACGGATTCTCCTGCACAGTGGCAGATATGTCAATACGGCGTTTACTTACCATTTCTCACGCATTACGGTTCGAACACTCGAACACCTATACGGATTCTCCTGCACAGTGGCAGATATGTAAATACGGCGTTTACTTACCATTTCTCACGCATTAGGGTTCGAACACTCGAACACCTATACGGATTCTCCTGCACAGTGGCAGATATGTAAATACGGCGTTTACTTACCATTTCTCACGCATTACGCTTCGAACACTCGAACACCTATACGGATTCTCCTGCACCGTGGCAGATATGTAAATACGGCGTTTACTTACCATTTCTCACGCATTACGCTTCGAACACTCGAACACCTATACGGATTCTCCTGCACAGTGGCAGATATGTAAATACGGCGTTTACTTACCATTTCTCACGCATTAGGGTTCGAACACTCGAACACCTATACGGATTCTCCTGCACAGTGGCAGATATGTAAATACGGCGTTTACTTACCATTTCTCACGCATTACGCTTCGAACACTCGAACACCTACACGGATTCTCCTGCACAGTGGCAGATATGTAAATATGGCGTTTACTTACCATTTCTCACGTATTAGGGTTCGAACAGTCGAACACCTACACGGATTCTCCTGCACAGTGGCAGATATGTAAATACGACGTTTACTTACCATTTCTCACGGATTACGCTTCGAACACTCGAACAGCTACACGGATTCTCCTGCACAGTGGCAGATATGTAAATACGACGTTTACTTACCATTTCTCACGCATTACGCTTCGAACACTCGAACACCTATACGGATTCTCCTGCACAGTGGCAGATATGTAAATACGGCGTTTACTTACCATTTCTCACGGATTAGGGTTCGAACACACGAACACCTATACGGATTCTCCTGCACAGGGGCAGATATGTAAATACGGCGTTTACTTACCATTTCTCACGCATTACGGTTCGAACACTCGAACACCTATACGGATTCTCCTGCACAGTGGCAGATATGTAAATACGGCATTTACTTACCATTTCTCACGCATTAGGGTTCGAACACACGAACAGCTATACGGATTCTCCTGCACAGTGGCAGATATGTAAATACGGCGTTTACTTACCATTTCTCACGCATTACGGTTCGAACACTCGAACACCTATACGGATTCTCCTGCACAGTGGCAGATATGTAAATACGGCGTTTACTTACCATTTCTCACGGATTAGGGTTCGAACACACGAACAGCTATATGGATTCTCCTGCACAGTGCCAGATATGTAAATACGGCGTTTACTTACCATTTCTCACGCATTAGGGTTCGAACACTCGAACACGTATACAGATTCTCCTGCACAGTGGCAGATATGTAAATACGGCGTTTACTTACCATTTCTCACGCATTAGGGTTCGAACACTCGACCACCTACACGGATTGCCCTGCACAGTGGCAGATATGTAAATACGACGTTCACTTACCATTTCTCAGGCATTAGGGTTCGAACACTTGAACACCTATTCGGATTCTCCTGCACAGTGGCAGATATGTAAATACGGCGTTTACTTACCATTTCTCACGCATTAGGGTTCGAACACTCGAACACCTACACGGATTGTCTTGCACAGTGGCAGATATGTAAATACGACGTTCACTTACCATTTCTCAGGCATTAGGGTTCGAACACTCGAACACCTATACGGATTCTCCTGCACAGTAGCAGATATGTAAATACGGCGTTTACTTACCATTTCTCACGCATTACGCTTCGAACACTCGAACACCTATACGGATTCTCCTGCACCGTGGCAGATATGTAAATATGGCGTTTACTTACCATTTCTCACGCATTACGCTTCGAACACTCGAACACCTATACGGATTATCCTGCACAGTGGCAGATATGTAAATACGGCGTTTACTTACCATTTCTCACGGATTAGGGTTCGAACACACGAACACCTATACGGATTCTCCTGCACAGTGGCAGATATGTCAATACGGCGTTTACTTACCATTTCTCACGCATTACGGTTCGAACACTCGAACACCTATACGGATTCTCCTGCACAGTGGCAGATATGTAAATACGGCGTTTACTTACCATTTCTCACGCATTGGGGTTCGAACACTCGAACACCTATACGGATTCTCCTGCACAGTGGCAGATATGTAAATACGGCGTTTACTTACCATTTCTCACGCATTACGCTTCGAACACTCGAACACCTACACGGATTCTCCTGCACCGTGGCAGATATGTAAATACGGCGTTTACTTACCATTTCTCACGCATTACGCTTCGAACACTCGAACACCTATACGGATTCTCCTGCACAGTGGCAGATATGTAAATACGGCGTTTACTTACCATTTCTCACGGATTAGGGTTCGAACACACGAACACCTATACGGATTCTCCTGCACAGTGGCAGATATGTAAATACGGCGTTTACTTACCATTTCTCACGCATTACGGTTCGAACACTCGAACACCTATACGGATTCTCCTGCACAGTGGCAGATATGTAAATACGGCATTTATTTACCATTTCTCGCGCATTAGGGTTCGAACACACGAACAGCTATACGGATTCTCCTGCACAGTGGCAGATATGTAAATACGGCGTTTACTTACCATTTCTCACGCATTACGGTTCGAACACTCGAACACCTATACGGATTCTCCTGCACAGTGGCAGATATGTAAATACGGCGTTTACTTACCATTTCTCACGGATTAGGGTTCGAACACACGAACAGCTATACGGATTCTCCTGCACAGTGGCAGATATGTAAATACGGCGTTTACTTACCATTTCTCACGCATTACGGTTCGAACACTCGAACACGTATACAGATTCTCCTGCACAGTGGCAGATATGTAAATACGGCGTTTACTTACCATTTCTCACGCATTAGGGTTCGAACACTCGAACACCTACACGGATTGCCCTCCACAGTGGCAGATATGTAAATACGACGTTCACTTACCATTTCTCAGGCATTAGGGTTCGAACACTCGAACACCTATTCGGATTCTCCTGCACAGTGGCAGATATGTAAATACGGCGTTTACTTACCATTTCTCACGCATTAGGGTTCGAACACTCGAACACCTACACGGATTGTCTTGCACAGTGGCAGATATGTAAATACGACGTTCACTTACCATTTCTCAGGCATTAGGGTTCGAACACTCGAACACCTATACGGATTCTCCTGCACAGTAGCAGATATGTAAATACGGCGTTTACTTACCATTTCTCACGCATTACGCTTCGAACACTCGAACACCTATACGGATTCTCCTGCACCGTGGCAGATATGTAAATACGGCGTTTACTTACCATTTCTCACGCATTACGCTTCGAACACTCGAACACCTATACGGATTATCCTGCACAGTGGCAGATATGTAAATACGGCGTTTACTTATCATTTCTCACGGATTAGGGTTCGAACACACGAACACCTATACGGATTCTCCTGCACAGTGGCAGATATGTAAATACGGCGTTTACTTACCATTTCTCACGCATTACGGTTCGAACACTCGAACACCTATACGGATTCTCCTGCACAGTGGCAGATATGTAAATACGGCGTTTACTTACCATTTCTCACGGATTAGGGTTCGAACACACGAACAGCTATACGGATTCTCCTGCACAGTGGCAGATATGTAAATACGGCGTTTACTTACCATTTCTCACGCATTACGGTTCGAACACTCGAACACGTATACAGATTCTCCTGCACAGTGGCAGATATGTAAATACGGCGTTTACTTACCATTTCTCACGCATTAGGGTTCGAACACTCGAACACCTACACGGATTGCCCTGCACAGTGGCAGATATGTAAATACGACGTTCACTTACCATTTCTCAGGCATTAGGGTTCGAACACTCGAACACCTATTCGGATTCTCCTGCACAGTGGCAGATATGTAAATACGGCGTTTACTTACCATTTCTCACGCATTAGGGTTCGAACACTCGAACACCTACACGGATTGTCTTGCACAGTGGCAGATATGTAAATACGACGTTCACTTACCATTTCTCAGGCATTACGGTTCGAACACTCGAACACCTATACGGATTCTCCTGCACAGTAGCAGATATGTAAATACGGCGTTTACTTACCATTTCTCACGCATTACGCTTCGAACACTCGAACACCTATACGGATTCTCCTGCACCGTGGCAGATATGTAAATACGGCGTTTACTTACCATTTCTCACGCATTACGCTTCGAACACTCGAACACCTATACGGATTATCCTGCACAGTGGCAGATATGTAAATACGGCGTTTACTTACCATTTCTCACGGATTAGGGTTCGAACACACGAACACCTATACGGATTCTCCTGCACAGTGGCAGATATGTAAATACGGCGTTTACTTACCATTTCTCACGCATTACGGTTCGAACACTCGAACACCTATACGGATTCTCCTGCACAGTGGCAGATATGTAAATACGGCGTTTACTTACCATTTCTCACGCATTAGGGTTCGAACACTCGAACACCTATACGGATTCTCCTGCACAGTGGCAGATATGTAAATACGGCGTTTACTTACCATTTCTCACGCATTACGCTTCGAACACTCGAACACCTACACGGATTCTCCTGCACAGTGGCAGATATGTAAATATGGCGTTTACTTACCATTTCTCACGTATTAGGGTTCGAACAGTCGAACACCTACACGGATTCTCCTGCACAGTGGCAGATATGTAAATACGACGTTTACTTACCATTTCTCACGCATTACGCTTCGAACACTCGAACAGCTACACGGATTCTCCTGCACAGTGGCAGATATGTAAATACGACGTTTACTTACCATTTCTCACGCATTACGCTTCGAACACTCGAACACCTATACGGATTCTCCTGCACAGTGGCAGATATGTAAATACGGCGTTTACTTACCATTTCTCACGGATTAGGGTTCGAACACACGAACACCTATACGGATTCTCCTGCACAGTGGCAGATATGTAAATACGGCGTTTACTTACCATTTCTCACGCATTACGGTTCGAACACTCGAACACCTATACGGATTCTCCTGCACAGTGGCAGATATGTAAATACGGCATTTACTTACCATTTCTCACGCATTAGGGTTCGAACACACGAACAGCTATACGGATTCTCCTGCACAGTGGCAGATATGTAAATACGGCGTTTACTTACCATTTCTCACGCATTACGGTTCGAACACTCGAACACCTATACGGATTCTCCTGCACAGTGGCAGATATGTAAATACGGCGTTTACTTACCATTTCTCACGGATTAGGGTTCGAACACACGAACAGCTATACGGATTCTCCTGCACAGTGCCAGATATGTAAATACGGCGTTTACTTACCATTTCTCACGCATTAGGGTTCGAACACTAGAACACGTATACAGATTCTCCTGCACAGTGGCAGATATGTAAATACGGCGTTTACTTACCATTTCTCACGCATTAGGGTTCGAACACTCGACCACCTACACGGATTGCCCTGCACAGTGGCAGATATGTAAATACGACGTTCACTTACCATTTCTCAGGCATTAGGGTTCGAACACTCGAACACCTATTCGGATTCTCCTGCACAGTGGCAGATATGTAAATACGGCGTTTACTTACCATTTCTCACGCATTAGGGTTCGAACACTCGAACACCTACACGGATTGTCTTGCACAGTGGCAGATATGTAAATACGACGTTCACTTACCATTTCTCAGGCATTAGGGTTCGAACACTCGAACACCTATACGGATTCTCCTGCACAGTAGCAGATATGTAAATACGGCGTTTACTTACCATTTCTCACGCATTACGCTTCGAACACTCGAACACCTATACGGATTCTCCTGCACCGTGGCAGAATTGTAAATACGGCGTTTACTTACCATTTCTCACGCATTACGCTTCGAACACTCGAACACCTATACGGATTATCCTGCACAGTGGCAGATATGTAAATACGGCGTTTACTTACCATTTCTCACGGATTAGGGTTCGAACACACGAACACCTATACGGATTCTCCTGCACAGTGGCAGATATGTCAATACGGCGTTTACTTACCATTTCTCACGCATTACGGTTCGAACACTCGAACACCTATACGGATTCTCCTGCACAGTGGCAGATATGTAAATACGGCGTTTACTTACCATTTCTCACGCATTAGGGTTCGAACACTCGAACACCTATACGGATTCTCCTGCACAGTGGCAGATATGTAAATACGGCGTTTACTTACCATTTCTCACGCATTACGCTTCGAACACTCGAACACCTATACGGATTCTCCTGCACCGTGGCAGATATGTAAATACGGCGTTTACTTACCATTTCTCACGCATTACGCTTCGAACACTCGAACACCTATACGGATTCTCCTGCACAGTGGCAGATATGTAAATACGGCGTTTACTTACCATTTCTCACGGATTAGGGTTCGAACACACGAACACCTATACGGATTCTCCTGCACAGTGGCAGATATGTAAATACGTCGTTTACTTACCATTTCTCACGCATTACGGTTCGAACACTCGAACACCTATACGGATTCTCCTGCACAGTGGCAGATATGTAAATACGGCATTTATTTACCATTTCTCGCGCATTAGGGTTCGAACACACGAACAGCTATACGGATTCTCCTGCACAGTGGCAGATATGTAAATACGGCGTTTACTTACCATTTCTCACGCATTACGGTTCGAACACTCGAACACCTATACGGATTCTCCTGCACAGTGGCAGATATGTAAATACGGCGTTTACTTACCATTTCTCACGGATTAGGGTTCGAACACACGAACAGCTATACGGATTCTCCTGCACAGTGGCAGATATGTAAATACGGCGTTTACTTACCATTTCTCACGCATTACGGGTCGAACACTCGAACACGTATACAGATTCTCCTGCACAGTGGCAGATATGTAAATACGGCGTTTACTTACCATTTCTCACGCATTAGGGTTCGAACACTCGAACACCTACACGGATTGCCCTGCACAGTGGCAGATGTGTAAATACGACGTTCACTTACCATTTCTCAGGCATTAGGGTTCGAACACTCGAACACCTATTCGGATTCTCCTGCACAGTGGCAGATATGTAAATACGGCGTTTACTTACCATTTCTCACGCATTAGGGTTCGAACACTCGAACACCTACACGGATTGTCTTGCACAGTGGTAGATATGTAAATACGACGTTCACTTACCATTTCTCCGGCATTAGGGTTCGAACACTCGAACACCTATACGGATTCTCCTGCACAGTAGCAGATATGTAAATACGGCGTTTACTTACCATTTCTCACGCATTACGCTTCGAACACTCGAACACCTATACGGATTCTCCTGCACCGTGGCAGATATGTAAATACGGCGTTTACTTACCATTTCTCACGCATTACGCTTCGAACACTCGAACACCTATACGGATTATCCTGCACAGTGGCAGATATGTAAATACGGCGTTTACTTACCATTTCTCACGGATTAGGGTTCGAACACACGAACAGCTATACGGATTCTCCTGCGCAGTGGCAGATATGTAAATACGGCGTTTACTTACCATTTCTCACGCATTACGGTTCGAACACTCGAACACCTATACGGATTCTCCTGCATAGTGGCAGATATGTAAATACGGCGTTTACTTACCATTTCTCACGGATTAGGGTTCGAACACACGAACAGCTATACGGATTCTCCTGCACAGTGGCAGATATGTAAATACGGCGTTTACTTACCATTTCTCACGCATTACGGTTCGAACACTCGAACACGTATACAGATTCTCCTGCACAGTGGCAGATATGTAAATACGGCGTTTACTTACCATTTCTCACGCATTAGGGTTCGAACACTCGAACACCTACACGGATTGCCCTGCACAGTGGCAGATATGTAAATACGACGTTCACTTACCATTTCTCAGGCATTAGGGTTCGAACACTCGAACACCTATTCGGATTCTCCTGCACAGTGGCAGATATGTAAATACGGCGTTTACTTACCATTTCTCACGCATTAGGGTTCGAACACTCGAACACCTACACGGATTGTCTTGCACAGTGGCAGATATGTAAATACGACGTTCACTTACCATTTCTCAGGCATTAGGGTTCGAACACTCGAACACCTATACGGATTCTCCTGCACAGTAGCAGATATGTAAATACGGCGTTTACTTACCATTTCTCACGCATTACGCTTCGAACACTCGAACACCTATACGGATTCTCCTGCACCGTGGCAGATATGTAAATACGGCGTTTACTTACCATTTCTCACGCATTACGCTTCGAACACTCGAACACCTATACGGATTATCCTGCACAGTGGCAGATATGTAAATACGGCGTTTACTTACCATTTCTCACGGATTAGGGTTCGAACACACGAACACCTATACGGATTCTCCTGCACAGTGGCAGATATGTAAATACGGCGTTTACTTACCATTTCTCACGCATTACGGTTCGAACACTCGAACACCTATACGGATTCTCCTGCACAGTGGCAGATATGTAAATACGGCGTTTACTTACCATTTCTCACGCATTAGGGTTCGAACACTCGAACACCTATACGGATTCTCCTGCACAGTGGCAGATATGTAAATACGGCGTTTACTTACCATTTCTCACGCATTACGCTTCGAACACTCGAACACCTACACGGATTCTCCTGCACAGTGGCAGATATGTAAATATGGCGTTTACTTACCATTTCTCACGTATTAGGGTTCGAACAGTCGAACACCTACACGGATTCTCCTGCACAGTGGCAGATATGTAAATACGACGTTTACTTACCATTTCTCACGCATTACGCTTCGAACACTCGACAGCTACACGGATTCTCCTGCACAGTGGCAGATATGTAAATACGACGTTTACTTACCATTTCTCACGCATTACGCTTCGAACACTCGAACACCTATACGGATTCTCCTGCACAGTGGCAGATATGTAAATACGGCGTTTACTTACCATTTCTCACGGATTAGGGTTCGAACACACGAACACCTATACGGATTCTCCTGCACAGTGGCAGATATGTAAATACGGCGTTTACTTACCATTTCTCACGCATTACGGTTCGAACACTCGAACACCTATACGGATTCTCCTGCACAGTGGCAGATATGTAAATACGGCATTTACTTACCATTTCTCACGCATTAGGGTTCGAACACACGAACAGCTATACGGATTCTCCTGCACAGTGGCAGATATGTAAATACGGCGTTTACTTACCATTTCTCACGCATTACGGTTCGAACACTCGAACACCTATACGGATTCTCCTGCACAGTGGCAGATATGTAAATACGGCGTTTACTTACCATTTCTCGCGGATTAGGGATCGAACACACGAACAGCTATACGGATTCTCCTGCACAGTGCCAGATATGTAAATACGGCGTTTACTTACCATTTCTCACGCATTAGGGTTCGAACACTCGAACACGTATACAGATTCTCCTGCACAGTGGCAGATATGTAAATACGGCGTTTACTTACCATTTCTCACGCATTAGGGTTCGAACACTCGACCACCTACACGGATTGCCCTGCACAGTGGCAGATATGTAAATACGACGTTCACTTACCATTTCTCAGGCATTAGGGTTCGAACACTCGAACACCTATTCGGATTCTCCTGCACAGTGGCAGATATGTAAATACGGCGTTTACTTACCATTTCTCACGCATTAGGGTTCGAACACTCGAACACCTACACGGATTGTCTTGCACAGTGGCAGATATGTAAATACGACGTTCACTTACCATTTCTCAGGCATTAGGGTTCGAACACTCGAACACCTATACGGATTCTCCTGCACAGTAGCAGATATGTAAATACGGCGTTTACTTACCATTTCTCACGCATTACGCTTCGAACACTCGAACACCTATACGGATTCTCCTGCACCGTGGCAGATATGTAAATACGGCGTTTACTTACCATTTCTCACGCATTACGCTTCGAACACTCGAACACCTATACGGATTATCCTGCACAGTGGCAGATATGTAAATACGGCGTTTACTTACCATTTCTCACGGATTAGGGTTCGAACACACGAACACCTATACGGATTCTCCTGCACAGTGGCAGATATGTCAATACGGCGTTTACTTACCATTTCTCACGCATTACGGTTCGAACACTCGAACACCTATACGGATTCTCCTGCACAGTGGCAGATATGTAAATACGGCGTTTACTTACCATTTCTCACGCATTAGGGTTCGAACACTCGAACACCTATACGGATTCTCCTGCACAGTGGCAGATATGTAAATACGGCGTTTACTTACCATTTCTCACGCATTACGCTTCGAACACTCGAACACCTATACGGATTCTCCTGCACCGTGGCAGATATGTAAATACGGCGTTTACTTACCATTTCTCACGCATTACGCTTCGAACACTCGAACACCTATACGGATTCTCCTGCACAGTGGCAGATATGTAAATACGGCGTTTACTTACCATTTCTCACGGATTAGGGTTCGAACACACGAACACCTATACGGATTCTCCTGCACAGTGGCAGATATGTAAATACGGCGTTTACTTACCATTTCTCACGCATTACGGTTCGAACACTCGAACACCTATACGGATTCTCCTGCACAGTGGCAGATATGTAAATACGGCATTTATTTACCATTTCTCGCGCATTAGGGTTCGAACACTCGAACACCTATACGGATTCTCCTGCACAGTGGCAGATATGTAAATACGGCGTTTACTTACAATTTCTCACGCATTACGCTTCGAACACTCGAACACCTACACGGATTCTCCTGCACAGTGGCAGATATGTAAATATGGCGTTTACTTACCATTTCTCACGTATTAGGGTTCGAACAGTCGAACACCTACACGGATTCTCCTGCACAGTGGCAGATATGTAAATACGACGTTTACTTACCATTTCTCACGCATTACGCTTCGAACACTCGAACACCTACACGGATTCTCCTGCACAGTGGCAGATATGTAAATACGACGTTTACTTACCATTTCTCATGCATTACGCTTCGAACACTCGAACACCTATACGGATTCTCCTGCACAGTGGCAGATATGTAAATACGGCGTTTACTTACCATTTCTCACGCATTAGGGTTCGAACACTCGAACACCTATACGGATTCTCCTGCACAGTGGCAGATATGTAAATACGGCGTTTACTTACCATTTCTCACGCATTACGGTTCGAACACTCGAACACCTATACGGATTCTCCTGCACAGTGGCAGATATGTAAATACGGCGTTTACTTACCATTTCTCGCGGATTAGGGATCGAACACACGAACAGCTATACGGATTCTCCTGCACAGTGCCAGATATGTAAATACGGCGTTTACTTACCATTTCTCACGCATTAGGGTTCGAACACTCGAACACGTATACAGATTCTCCTGCACAGTGGCAGATATGTAAATACGGCGTTTACTTACCATTTCTCACGCATTAGGGTTCGAACACTCGACCACCTACACGGATTGCCCTGCACAGTGGCAGATATGTAAATACGACGTTCACTTACCATTTCTCAGGCATTAGGGTTCGAACACTCGAACACCTATTCGGATTCTCCTGCACAGTGGCAGATATGTAAATACGGCGTTTACTTACCATTTCTCACGCATTAGGGTTCGAACACTCGAACACCTACACGGATTGTCTTGCACAGTGGCAGATATGTAAATACGACGTTCACTTACCATTTCTCAGGCATTAGGGTTCGAACACTCGAACACCTATACGGATTCTCCTGCACAGTAGCAGATATGTAAATACGGCGTTTACTTACCATTTCTCACGCATTACGCTTCGAACACTCGAACACCTATACGGATTCTCCTGCACCGTGGCAGATATGTAAATACGGCGTTTACTTACCATTTCTCACGCATTACGCTTCGAACACTCGAACACCTATACGGATTATCCTGCACAGTGGCAGATATGTAAATACGGCGTTTACTTACCATTTCTCACGGATTAGGGTTCGAACACACGAACACCTATACGGATTCTCCTGCACAGTGGCAGATATGTCAATACGGCGTTTACTTACCATTTCTCACGCATTACGGTTCGAACACTCGAACACCTATACGGATTCTCCTGCACAGTGGCAGATATGTAAATACGGCGTTTACTTACCATTTCTCACGCATTAGGGTTCGAACACTCGAACACCTATACGGATTCTCCTGCACAGTGGCAGATATGTAAATACGGCGTTTACTTACCATTTCTCACGCATTACGCTTCGAACACTCGAACACCTATACGGATTCTCCTGCACCGTGGCAGATATGTAAATACGGCGTTTACTTACCATTTCTCACGCATTACGCTTCGAACACTCGAACACCTATACGGATTCTCCTGCACAGTGGCAGATATGTAAATACGGCGTTTACTTACCATTTCTCACGGATTAGGGTTCGAACACACGAACACCTATACGGATTCTCCTGCACAGTGGCAGATATGTAAATACGGCGTTTACTTACCATTTCTCACGCATTACGGTTCGAACACTCGAACACCTATACGGATTCTCCTGCACAGTGGCAGATATGTAAATACGGCATTTATTTACCATTTCTCGCGCATTAGGGTTCGAACACTCGAACACCTATACGGATTCTCCTGCACAGTGGCAGATATGTAAATACGGCGTTTACTTACAATTTCTCACGCATTACGCTTCGAACACTCGAACACCTACACGGATTCTCCTGCACAGTGGCAGATATGTAAATATGGCGTTTACTTACCATTTCTCACGTATTAGGGTTCGAACAGTCGAACACCTACACGGATTCTCCTGCACAGTGGCAGATATGTAAATACGACGTTTACTTACCATTTCTCACGCATTACGCTTCGAACACTCGAACACCTACACGGATTCTCCTGCACAGTGGCAGATATGTAAATACGACGTTTACTTACCATTTCTCATGCATTACGCTTCGAACACTCGAACACCTATACGGATTCTCCTGCACAGTGGCAGATATGTAAATACGGCGTTTACTTACCATTTCTCACGCATTAGGGTTCGAACACTCGAACACCTATACGGATTCTCCTGCACAGTGGCAGATATGTAAATACGGCGTTTACTTACCATTTCTCACGCATTACGGTTCGAACACTCGAACACCTATACGGATTCTCCTCCACAGTGGCAGATATGTAAATACGGCGTTTACTTACCATTTCTCACGCATTAGGGTTCGAACACTCGAACACCTATACGGATTCTCCTGCACAGTGGCAGATATGTAAATACGGCGTTTACTTACCATTTCTCACGCATTAGGGTTCGAACACTCGAACACCTACACGGATTGTCCTGCACAGTGGCAGATATGTAAATACGATGTTCACTTACCATTTCTCAGGCATTAGGGTTCGAACACTCGAACACCTATTCGGATTCTCCTGCACAGTGGCAGATATGTAAATACGGCGTTTACTTACCATTTCTCACGCATTAGGGTTCGAACACTCGAACACCTACACGGATTGCCCTGCACAGTGGCAGATATGTAAATACGACGTTCACTTACCATTTCTCAGGCATTAGGGTTCGAACACTCGAACACCTATTCGGATTCTCCTGCACAGTGGCAGATATGTAAATACGGCGTTTACTTACCATTTCTCACGCATTAGGGTTCGAACACTCGAACACCTACACGGATTGTCTTGCACAGTGGCAGATATGTAAATACGACGTTCACTTACCATTTCTCAGGCATTAGGGTTCGAACACTCGAACACCTATACGGATTCTCCTGCACAGTAGCAGATATGTAAATACGGCGTTTACTTACCATTTCTCACGCATTACGCTTCGAACACTCGAACACCTATACGGATTCTCCTGCACCGTGGCAGATATGTAAATACGGCGTTTACTTACCATTTCTCACGCATTACGCTTCGAACACTCGAACACCTATACGGATTATCCTGCACAGTGGCAGATATGTAAATACGGCGTTTACTTACCATTTCTCACGGATTAGGGTTCGAACACACGAACACCTATACGGATTCTCCTGCACAGTGGCAGATATGTAAATACGGCGTTTACTTACCATTTCTCACGCATTACGGTTCGAACACTCGAACACCTATACGGATTCTCCTGCACAGTGGCAGATATGTAAATACGGCGTTTACTTACCATTTCTCACGCATTAGGGTTCGAACACTCGAACACCTATACGGATTCTCCTGCACAGTGGCAGATATGTAAATACGGCGTTTACTTACCATTTCTCACGCATTACGCTTCGAACACTCGAACACCTACACGGATTCTCCTGCACAGTGGCAGATATGTAAATATGGCGTTTACTTACCATTTCTCACGTATTAGGGTTTCGAACAGTCGAACACCTACACGGATTCTCCTGCACAGTGGCAGATATGTAAATACGACGTTTACTTACCATTTCTCACGCATTACGCTTCGAACACTCGAACAGCTACACGGATTCTCCTGCACAGTGGCAGATATGTAAATACGACGTTTACTTACCATTTCTCACGCATTACGCTTCGAACACTCGAACACCTATACGGATTCTCCTGCACAGTGGCAGATATGTAAATACGGCGTTTACTTACCATTTCTCACGGATTAGGGTTCGAACACACGAACACCTATACGGATTCTCCTGCACAGTGGCAGATATGTAAATACGGCGTTTACTTACCATTTCTCACGCATTACGGTTCGAACACTCGAACACCTATACGGATTCTCCTGCACAGTGGCAGATATGTAAATACGGCATTTACTTACCATTTCTCACGCATTAGGGTTCGAACACACGAACAGCTATACGGATTCTCCTGCACAGTGGCAGATATGTAAATACGGCGTTTACTTACCATTTCTCACGCATTACGGTTCGAACACTCGAACACCTATACGGATTCTCCTGCACAGTGGCAGATATGTAAATACGGCGTTTACTTACCATTTCTCGCGGATTAGGGATCGAACACACGAACAGCTATACGGATTCTCCTGCACAGTGCCAGATATGTAAATACGGCGTTTACTTACCATTTCTCACGCATTAGGGTTCGAACACTCGAACACGTATACAGATTCTCCTGCACAGTGGCAGATATGTAAATACGGCGTTTACTTACCATTTCTCACGCATTAGGGTTCGAACACTCGACCACCTACACGGATTGCCCTGCACAGTGGCAGATATGTAAATACGACGTTCACTTACCATTTCTCAGGCATTAGGGTTCGAACACTCGAACACCTATTCGGATTCTCCTGCACAGTGGCAGATATGTAAATACGGCGTTTACTTACCATTTCTCACGCATTAGGGTTCGAACACTCGAACACCTACACGGATTGTCTTGCACAGTGGCAGATATGTAAATACGACGTTCACTTACCATTTCTCGGGCATTAGGGTTCGAACACTCGAACACCTATACGGATTCTCCTGCACAGTAGCAGATATGTAAATACGGCGTTTACTTACCATTTCTCACGCATTACGCTTCGAACACTCGAACACCTATACGGATTCTCCTGCACCGTGGCAGATATGTAAATACGGCGTTTACTTACCATTTCTCACGCATTACGCTTCGAACACTCGAACACCTATACGGATTATCCTGCACAGTGGCAGATATGTAAATACGGCGTTTACTTACCATTTCTCACGGATTAGGGTTCGAACACACGAACACCTATACGGATTCTCCTGCACAGTGGCAGATATGTCAATACGGCGTTTACTTACCATTTCTCACGCATTACGGTTCGAACACTCGAACACCTATACGGATTCTCCTGCACAGTGGCAGATATGTAAATACGGCGTTTACTTACCATTTCTCACGCATTAGGGTTCGAACACTCGAACACCTATACGGATTCTCCTGCACAGTGGCAGATATGTAAATACGGCGTTTACTTACCATTTCTCACGCATTACGCTTCGAACACTCGAACACCTATACGGATTCTCCTGCACCGTGGCAGATATGTAAATACGGCGTTTACTTACCATTTCTCACGCATTACGCTTCGAACACTCGAACACCTATACGGATTCTCCTGCACAGTGGCAGATATGTAAATACGGCGTTTACTTACCATTTCTCACGGATTAGGGTTCGAACACACGAACACCTATACGGATTCTCCTGCACAGTGGCAGATATGTAAATACGGCGTTTACTTACCATTTCTCACGCATTAGGGTTCGAACACTCGAACACCTATACGGATTCTCCTGCACAGTGGCAGATATGTAAATACGGCATTTATTTACCATTTCTCGCGCATTAGGGTTCGAACACTCGAACACCTATACGGATTCTCCTGCACAGTGGCAGATATGTAAATACGGCGTTTACTTACCATTTCTCACGCATTACGCTTCGAACACTCGAACACCTACACGGATTCTCCTGCACAGTGGCAGATATGTAAATATGGCGTTTACTTACCATTTCTCACGTATTAGGGTTCGAACAGTCGAACACCTACACGGATTCTCCTGCACAGTGGCAGATATGTAAATACGACGTTTACTTACCATTTCTCACGCATTACGCTTCGAACACTCGAACACCTACACGGATTCTCCTGCACAGTGGCAGATATGTAAATACGACGTTTACTTACCATTTCTCACGCATTACGCTTCGAACACTCGAACACCTATACGGATTCTCCTGCACAGTGGCAGATATGTAAATACGGCGTTTACTTACCATTTCTCACGCATTAGGGTTCGAACACTCGAACACCTATACGGATTCTCCGGCACAGTGGCAGATATGTAAATACGGCGTTTACTTACCATTTCTCACGCATTACGGTTCGAACACTCGAACACCTATACAGATTCTCCTCCACAGTGGCAGATATGTAAATACGGCGTTTACTTACCATTTCTCACGCATTAGGGTTCGAACACTCGAACACCTATACGGATTCTCCTGCACAGTGGCAGATATGTAAATACGGCGTTTACTTACCATTTCTCACGCATTAGGGTTCGAACACTCGAACACCTACACGGATTGTCCTGCACAGTGGCAGATATGTAAATACGATGTTCACTTACCATTTCTCAGGCATTAGGGTTCGAACACTCGAACACCTATTCGGATTCTCCTGCACAGTGGCAGATATGTAAATACGGCGTTTACTTACCATTTCTCACGCATTAGGGTTCGAACACTCGAACACCTACACCGATTGTCTTGCACAGTGGCAGATATGTAAATACGACGTTCACTTACCATTTCTCAGGCATTAGGGTTCGAACACTCGAACACCTATACGGATTCTCCTGCACCGTGGCAGATATGTAAATACGGCGTTTACTTACCATTTCTCACGCATTACGCTTCGAACACTCGAACACCTATACGGATTCTCCTGCACAGTGGCAGATATGTAAATACGGCGTTTACTTACCATTTCTCACGCATTACGGTTCGAACACACGAACAACTATACGGATTCTCCTGCACAGTGGCAGATATGTAAATACGGCGTTTACTTACCATTTCTCACGCATTACGGTTCGAACACTCGAACACCTATACGGATTCTCCTGCACAGTGGCAGATATGTAAATACGGCATTTATTTACCATTTCTCGCGCATTAGGGTTCGAACACTCGAACACCTATACGGATTCTCCTGCACAGTGGCAGATATGTAAATACGGCGTTTACTTACCATTTCTCACGCATTACGCTTCGAACACTCGAACACCTACACGGATTCTCCTGCACAGTGGCAGATATGTAAATATGGCGTTTACTTACCATTTCTCACGTATTAGGGTTCGAACAGTCGAACACCTACACGGATTCTCCTGCACAGTGGCAGATATGTAAATACGACGTTTACTTACCATTTCTCACGCATTACGCTTCGAACACTCGAACACCTACACGGATTCTCCTGCACAGTGGCAGATATGTAAATACGACGTTTACTTACCATTTCTCACGCATTACGCTTCGAACACTCGAACACCTATACGGATTCTCCT
The DNA here is from genome assembly GCA_036172215.1 of Camellia granthamiana. NCBI lineage: Eukaryota > Viridiplantae > Streptophyta > Magnoliopsida > Ericales > Theaceae > Camellia > Camellia granthamiana. Next base: position 34,979 of record JAXFYN010000766.1, on the reverse strand, counting down.
GCACAGTGGCAGATATGTAAATACGGCGTTTACTTACCATTTCTCACGCATTAGGGTTCGAACACTCGAACACCTATACGGATTCTCCTGCACAGTGGCAGATATGTAAATACGGCGTTTACTTACCATTTCTCACGCATTACGGTTCGAACACTCGAACACCTATACGGATTCTCCTCCACAGTGGCAGATATGTAAATACGGCGTTTACTTACCATTTCTCACGCATTAGGGTTCGAACACTCGAACACCTATCGAACACCTATACGGATTCTCCTGCACAGTGGCAGATATGTAAATACGGCGTTTACTTACCATTTCTCACGCATTAGGGTTCGAACACTCGAACACCTACACGGATTGTCCTGCACAGTGGCAGATATGTAAATACGATGTTCACTTACCATTTCTCAGGCATTAGGGTTCGAACACTCGAACACCTATTCGGATTCTCCTGCACAGTGGCAGATATGTAAATACGGCGTTTACTTACCATTTCTCACGCATTAGGGTTCGAACACTCGAACACCTACACCGATTGTCTTGCACAGTGGCAGATATGTAAATACGACGTTCACTTACCATTTCTCAGGCATTAGGGTTCGAACACTCGAACACCTATACGGATTCTCCTGCACAGTGGCAGATATGTAAATACGGCGTTTACTTACCATTTCTCACGCATTACGCTTCGAACACTCGAACACCTATACGGATTCTCCTGCACCGTGGCAGATATGTAAATACGGCGTTTACTTACCATTTCTCATGCATTACGCTTCGAACACTCGAACACCTATACGGATTATCCTGCACAGTGGCAGATATGTAAATACGGCGTTTACTTGCGATTTCTGACGGATTAGGGTTCGAACACACGAACACCTATACGGATTCTCCTGCACAGTGGCAGATATGTAAATACGGCGTTTACTTACCATTTCTCACGCATTAGGGTTCGAACAATCGAACACCTACACGGATTCTCCTGCACAGTGGCAGATATGTAAATATGGCGTTTACTTACCATTTCTCACGTATTAGGGTTCGAACAATCGAACACCAACACGGATTCTCCTGCACAGTGGCAGATATGTAAATACGACGTTTACATACCATTTCTCACGCATTACGCTTCGAACACTCGAACACCTATACGGATTCTCCTGCACAGTGGCAGATATGTAAATACGGCGTTTACTTACCATTTCTCACGCATTAGGGTTCGAACACTCGAACACCTATACGGATTCTCCTGCACAGTGGCAGATATGTAAATACGGCGTTTACTTACCATTTCTCACGCATTACGCTTCGAACACACGAACACCTATACGGATTCTCTTGCACAGTGGCAGATATGTAAATACGGCGTTTACTTACCATTTCTCACGCATTACGGTTCGAACACTCGAACACCTATACGGATTCTCCTGCACAGTGGCAGATATGTAAATACGGCGTTTACTTACCATTTCTCACGGATTACGGTTCGAACACTCGAACACCTATACGGATTCTCCTGCACAGTGGCAGATATGTAAATACGGCATTTACTTACCATTTCTCACGCATTAGGGTTCGAACACACGAACAGCTATACGGATTCTCCTGCACAGTGGCAGATATGTAAATACGGCGTTTACTTACCATTTCTCACGCATTACGGTTCGAACACTCGAACACCTATACGGATTCTCCTGCACAGTGGCAGATATGTAAATACGGCGTTTACTTACCATTTCTCACGGATTAGGGTTCGAACACACGAACAGCTATACGGATTCTCCTGCACAGTAGCAGATATGTAAATACGGCGTTTACTTACCATTTCTCACGCATTAGGGTTCGAACACTCGAACACGTATACAGATTCTCCTGCACAGTGGCAGATATGTAAATACGGCGTTTACTTACCATTTCTCACGCATTAGGGTTCGAACACTCGAACACCTACACGGATTGCCCTGCACAGTGGCAGATATGTAAATACGACGTTCACTTACCATTTCTCAGGCATTAGGGTTCGAACACTCGAACACCTATTCGGATTCTCCTGCACAGTGGCAGATATGTAAATACGGCGTTTACTTACCATTTCTCACGCATTACGCTTCGAACACTCGAACACCTATACGGATTATCCTGCACAGTGGCAGATATGTAAATACGGCGTTTACTTGCGATTTCTCACGGATTAGGGTTCGAACACACGAACACCTATACGGATTCTCCTGCACAGTGGCAGATATGTAAATACGGCGTTTACTTACCATTTATCAGGCATTAGGGTTCGAACAATCGAACACCTACACGGATTCTCCTGCACAGTGGCAGATATGTAAATATGGCGTTTACTTACCATTTCTCACGTATTAGGGTTCGAACAATCGAACACCAACACGGATTCTCCTGCACAGTGGCAGATATGTAAATACGACGTTTACATACCATTTCTCACGCATTACGCTTCGAACACTCGAACACCTATACGGATTCTCCTGCACAGTGGCAGATATGTAAATACGGCGTTTACTTACCATTTCTCACGCATTAGGGTTCGAACACTCGAACACCTATACGGATTCTCCTGCACAGTGGCAGATATGTAAATACGGCGTTTACTTACCATTTCTCACGCATTACGCTTCGAACACACGAACACCTATACGGATTCTCTTGCACAGTGGCAGATATGTAAATACGGCGTTTACTTACCATTTCTCACGCATTACGGTTCGAACACTCGAACACCTATACGGATTCTCCTGCACAGTAGCAGATATGTAAAATACGGCGTTTACTTACCATTTCTCACGCATTAGGGTTCGAACACTCGAACACGTATACGGATTCTCCTGCACAGTGGCAGATATGTAAATACGGCGTTTACTTACCATTTCTCACGCATTAGGGTTCGAACAATCGAACACCTACACGGATTCTCCTGCACAGTGGCAGATATGTAAATATGGCGTTTACTTACCATTTCTCACGTATTAGGGTTCGAACAATCGAACACCAACACGGATTCTCCTGCACAGTGGCAGATATGTAAATACGACGTTTACATACCATTTCTCACGCATTACGCTTCGAACACTCGAACACCTATACGGATTCTCCTGCACAGTGGCAGATATGTAAATACGGCGTTTACTTACCATTTCTCACGCATTAGGGTTCGAACACTCGAACACCTATACGGATTCTCCTGCACAGTGGCAGATATGTAAATACGGCGTTTACTTACCATTTCTCACGCATTACGCTTCGAACACACGAACACCTATACGGATTCTCTTGCACAGTGGCAGATATGTAAATACGGCGTTTACTTACCATTTCTCACGCATTACGGTTCGAACACTCGAACACCTATACGGATTCTCCTGCACAGTGGCAGATATGTAAATACGGCGTTTACTTACCATTTCTCACGGATTACGGTTCGAACACTCGAACACCTATACGGATTCTCCTGCACAGTGGCAGATATGTAAATACGGCATTTACTTACCATTTCTCACGCATTAGGGTTCGAACACACGAACAGCTATACGGATTCTCCTGCACAGTGGCAGATATGTAAATACGGCGTTTACTTACCATTTCTCACGCATTACGGTTCGAACACTCGAACACCTATACGGATTCTCCTGCACAGTGGCAGATATGTAAATACGGCGTTTACTTACCATTTCTCACGGATTAGGGTTCGAACACACGAACAGCTATACGGATTCTCCTGCACAGTAGCAGATATGTAAATACGGCGTTTACTTACCATTTCTCACGCATTAGGGTTCGAACACTCGAACACGTATACAGATTCTCCTGCACAGTGGCAGATATGTAAATACGGCGTTTACTTACCATTTCTCACGCATTAGGGTTCGAACACTCGAACACCTACACGGATTGCCCTGCACAGTGGCAGATATGTAAATACGACGTTCACTTACCATTTCTCAGGCATTAGGGTTCGAACACTCGTACACCTATTCGGATTCTCCTGCACAGTGGCAGATATGTAAATACGGCGTTTACTTACCATTTCTCACGCATTAGGGTTCGAACACTCGAACACCTACACGGATTGTCTTGCACAGTGGCAGATATGTAAATACGACGTTCACTTACCATTTCTCAGGCATTAGGGTTCGAACACTCGAACACCTATACGGATTCTCCTGCACAGTAGCAGATATGTAAATACGGCGTTTACTTACCATTTCTCACGCATTACGCTTCGAACACTCGAACACCTATACGGATTCTCCTGCACCGTGGCAGATATGTAAATACGGCGTTTACTTACCATTTCTCACGCATTACGCTTCGAACACTCGAACACCTATACGGATTATCCTGCACAGTGGCAGATATGTAAATACGGCGTTTACTTACCATTTCTCACGGATTAGGGTTCGAACACACGAACACCTATACTGATTCTCCTGCACAGTGGCAGATATGTAAATACGGCGTTTACTTACCATTTCTCACGCATTACGGTTCGAACACTCGAACACCAATACGGATTCTCCTGCACAGTGGCAGATATGTAAATACGGCGTTTACTTACCATTTCTCACGCATTAGGGTTCGAACACTCGAACACCTATACGGATTCTCCTGCACAGTGGCAGATATGTAAATACGGCGTTTACTTACCATTTCTCACGCATTAGGGTTCGAACACTCGAACACCTATACGGATTCTCCTGCACAGTGGCAGATTTGTAAATACGGCGTTTACTTACCATTTCTCACGCATTAGGGTTCGAACACTCGAACACCTACACGGATTGTCCTGCACAGTGGCAGATATGTAAATACGAAGTTCACTTACCATTTCTCAGGCATTAGGGTTCGAACACTCGAACACCTATTCGGATTCTCCTGCACAGTGGCAGATATGTAAATACGGCGTTTACTTACCATTTCTCACGCATTAGGGTTCGAACACTCGAACACCTACACGGATTGTCATGCACAGTGGCAGATATGTAAATACGACGTTCACTTACCATTTCTCAGGCATTAGGGTTCGAACACTCGAACACCTATACGGATTCTCCTGCACAGTGGCAGATATGTAAATACGGCGTTTACTTACCATTTCTCACGCATTACGCTTCGAACACTCGAACACCTATACGGATTATCCTGCACAGTGGCAGATATGTAAATACGGCGTTTACTTGCGATTTCTCACGGATTAGGGTTCGAACACACGAACACCTATACGGATTCTCCTGCACAGTGGCAGATATGTAAATACGGCGTTTACTTACCATTTATCAGGCATTAGGGTTCGAACAATCGAACACCTACACGGATTCTCCTGCACAGTGGCAGATATGTAAATATGGCGTTTACTTACCATTTCTCACGTATTAGGGTTCGAACAATCGAACACCAACACGGATTCTCCTGCACAGTGGCAGATATGTAAATACGACGTTTACATACCATTTCTCACGCATTACGCTTCGAACACTCGAACACCTATACGGATTCTCCTGCACAGTGGCAGATATGTAAATACGGCGTTTACTTACCATTTCTCACGCATTAGGGTTCGAACACTCGAACACCTATACGGATTCTCCTGCACAGTGGCAGATATGTAAATACGGCGTTTACTTACCATTTCTCACGCATTACGCTTCGAACACACGAACACCTATACGGATTCTCTTGCACAGTGGCAGATATGTAAATACGGCGTTTACTTACCATTTCTCACGCATTACGGTTCGAACACTCGAACACCTATACGGATTCTCCTGCACAGTGGCAGATATGTAAATACGGCGTTTACTTACCATTTCTCACGCATTACGGTTCGAACACTCGAACACCTATACGGATTCTCCTGCACAGTGGCAGATATGTAAATACGGCATTTACTTACCATTTCTCACGCATTAGGGTTCGAACACACGAACAGCTATACGGATTCTGCTGCACAGTGGCAGATATGTAAATACGGCGTTTACTTACCATTTCTCACGCATTACGGTTCGAACACTCGAACACCTATACGGATTCTCCTGCACAGTGGCAGATATGTAAATACGGCGTTTACTTACCATTTCTCACGGATTAGGGTTCGAACACACGAACAGCTATACGGATTCTCCTGCACAGTGGCAGATATGTAAATACGGCGTTTACTTACCATTTCTCACGCATTACGGTTCGAACACTCGAACACCTATACGGATTCTCCTGCACAGTGGCAGATATGTAAATACGGCATTTACTTACCATTTCTCACGCATTAGGGTTCGAACACACGAACAGCTATACGGATTCTGCTGCACAGTGGCAGATATGTAAATACGGCGTTTACTTACCATTTCTCACGCATTACGGTTCGAACACTCGAACACCTATACGGATTCTCCTGCACAGTGGCAGATATGTAAATACGGCGTTTACTAACCATTTCTCACGGATTAGGGTTCGAACACACGAACAGCTATACGGATTCTCCTGCACAGTGGCAGATATGTAAATACGGCGTTTACTTACCATTTCTCACGCATTACGCTTCGAACACTCGATCACCTATGCGGATTCTCCTGCACAGTGGCAGATATGTAAATACGGCGTTTAGTTACCATTTCTCACGCATTACGGTTCGAACACTCGAACACCTATACGGATTCTCCTGCACAGTGGCAGATATGTAAATACGGCGTTTACTTACCATTTCTCACGCATTAGGGTTCGAACGTTCGAACACTCGAACACCTATACGGATTCTCCTGCACAGTGGCAGATATGTAAATACGGCGTTTACTTACCATTTCTCACGCATTACGGTTCGAACACTCGAACACCTATACGGATTCTCCTGCACAGTGGCAGATATGTAAATACGGCGTTTACTTACCATTTCTCACGCATTAGGGTTCGAACACTCGAACACCTATACGGATTCTCCTGCACAGTGGCAGATATGTAAATACGGCGTTTACTTACCATTTCTCACGCATTACGCTTCGAACACTCGAACACCTATACGGATTCTCCTGCACCGTGGCAGATATGTAAATACGGCGTTTACTTACCATTTCTCACGCATTACGCTTCGAACACTCGAACACCTATACGGATTCTCCTGCACAGTGGCAGATATGTAAATACGGCGTTTACTTACCATTTCTCACGGATTAGGGTTCGAACACACGAACACCTATACGGATTCTCCTGCACAGTGGCAGATATGTAAATACGGCGTTTACTTACCATTTCTCACGCATTACGGTTCGAACACTCGAACACCTATACGGATTCTCCTGCACAGTGGCAGATATGTAAATACGGCATTTATTTACCATTTCTCGCGCATTAGGGTTCGAACACTCGAACACCTATACGGATTCTCCTGCACAGTGGCAGATATGTAAATACGGCGTTTACTTACCATTTCTCACGCATTACGCTTCGAACACTCGAACACCTACACGGATTCTCCTGCACAGTGGCAGATATGTAAATATGGCGTTTACTTACCATTTCTCACGTATTAGGGTTCGAACAGTCGAACACCTACACGGATTCTCCTGCACAGTGGCAGATATGTAAATACGACGTTTACTTACCATTTCTCACGCATTACGCTTCGAACACTCGAACACCTACACGGATTCTCCTGCACAGTGGCAGATATGTAAATACGACGTTTACTTACCATTTCTCACGCATTACGCTTCGAACACTCGAACACCTATACGGATTCTCCTGCACAGTGGCAGATATGTAAATACGGCGTTTACATACCATTTCTCACGCATTACGCTTCGAACACTCGAACACCTATACGGATTCTCCTGCACAGTGGCAGATATGTAAATACGGCGTTTACTTACCATTTCTCACGCATTAGGGTTCGAACACTCGAACACCTATACGGATTCTCCTGCACAGTGGCAGATATGTAAATACGGCGTTTACTTACCATTTCTCACGCATTACGCTTCGAACACACGAACACCTATACGGATTCTCTTGCACAGTGGCAGATATGTAAATACGGCGTTTACTTACCATTTCTCACGCATTACGGTTCGAACACTCGAACACCTATACGGATTCTCCTGCACAGTGGCAGATATGTAAATACGGCGTTTACTTACCATTTCTCACGCATTACGGTTCGAACACTCGAACACCTGTAAGGATTCTCCTGCACAGTGGCAGATATGTAAATACGGCATTACTTACCATTTCTCACGCATTAGGGTTCGAACACACGAACAGCTATACGGATTCTGCTGCACAGTGGCAGATATGTAAATACGGCGTTTACTTACCATTTCTCACGCATTACGGTTCGAACACTCGAACACCTATACGGATTCTCCTGCACAGTGGCAGATATGTAAATACGGCGTTTACTTACCATTTCTCACGGATTAGGGTTCGAACACACGAACAGCTATACGGATTCTCCTGCACAGTGGCAGATATGTAAATACGGCGTTTACTTACCATTTCTCACGCATTACGGTTCGAACACTCGAACACCTATACGGATTCTCCTGCACAGTGGCAGATATGTAAATACGGCATTTACTTACCATTTCTCACGCATTAGGGTTCGAACACACGAACAGCTATACGGATTCTGCTGCACAGTGGCAGATATGTAAATACGGCGTTTACTTACCATTTCTCACGCATTAGGGTTCGAACACTCGAACACCTATACGGATTCTCCTGCACAGTGGCAGATATGTAAATACGGCGTTTACTTACCATTTCTCACGCATTACGCTTCGAACACTCGAACACCTATACGGATTCTCCTGCACCGTGGCAGATATGTAAATACGGCGTTTACTTACCATTTCTCACGCATTACGCTTCGAACACTCGAACACCTATACGGATTCTCCTGCACAGTGGCAGATATGTAAATACGGCGTTTACTTACCATTTCTCACGGATTAGGGTTCGAACACACGAACACCTATACGGATTCTCCTGCACAGTGGCAGATATGTAAATACGGCGTTTACTTACCATTTCTCACGCATTACGGTTCGAACACTCGAACACCTATACGGATTCTCCTGCACAGTGGCAGATATGTAAATACGGCATTTATTTACCATTTCTCGCGCATTAGGGTTCGAACACTCGAACACCTATACGGATTCTCCTGCACAGTGGCAGATATGTAAATACGGCGTTTACTTACCATTTCTCACGCATTACGCTTCGAACACTCGAACACCTACACGGATTCTCCTGCACAGTGGCAGATATGTAAATATGGCGTTTACTTAGCATTTCTCACGTATTAGGGTTCGAACAGTCGAACACCTACACGGATTCTCCTGCACAGTGGCAGATATGTAAATACGACGTTTACTTACCATTTCTCACGCATTACGCTTCGAACACTCGAACACCTACACGGATTCTCCTGCACAGTGGCAGATATGTAAATACGACGTTTACTTACCATTTCTCACGCATTACGCTTCGAACACTCGAACACCTATACGGATTCTCCTGCACAGTGGCAGATATGTAAATACGGCGTTTACTTACCATTTCTCACGCATTACGCTTCGAACACTCGAACACCTATACGGATTCTCCTGCACAGTGGCAGATATGTAAATACGGCGTTTACTTACCATTTCTGACGCATTACGGTTCGAACACTCGAACACCTATACGGATTCTCCTGCACAGTGGCAGATATGTAAATACGGCGTTTACTTACCATTTCTCACGCATTAGGGTTCGAACACTCGAACACCTATACGGATTCTCCTGCACAGTGGCAGATATGTAAATACGGCGTTTACTTACCATTTCTCACGCATTACGGTTCGAACACTCGAACACCTATACGGATTCTCCTCCACAGTGGCAGATATGTAAATACGGCGTTTACTTACCATTTCTCACGCATTAGGGTTCGAACACTCGAACACCTATACGGATTCTCCTCCACAGTGGCAGATATGTAAATACGGCGTTTCCTTACCATTTCTCACGCATTAGGGTTCGAACACTCGAACACCTACACGGATTGTCCTGCACAGTGGCAGATATGTAAATACGATGTTCACTTACCATTTCTCAGGCATTACGGTTCGAACACTCGAACACCTATTCGGATTCTCCTGCACAGTGGCAGATATGTAAATACGGCGTTTACTTACCATTTCTCACGCATTACGCTTCGAACACTCGAACACCTACACGGATTCTCCTGCACAGTGGCAGATATGTAAATACGACGTTTACTTACCATTTCTCACGCATTACGCTTCGAACACTCGAACACCTATACGGATTCTCCTGCACAGTGGCAGATATGTAAATACGGCGTTTACATACCATTTCTCACGCATTACGCTTCGAACACTCGAACACCTATACGGATTCTCCTGCACAGTGGCAGATATGTAAATACGGCGTTTACTTACCATTTCTCACGCATTAGGGTTCGAACACTCGAACACCTATACGGATTCTCCTGCACAGTGGCAGATATGTAAATACGGCGTTTACTTACCATTTCTCACGCATTACGCTTCGAACACACGAACACCTATACGGATTCTCTTGCACAGTGGCAGATATGTAAATACGGCGTTTACTTACCATTTCTCACGCATTACGGTTTGAACACTCGAACACCTATACGGATTCTCCTGCACAGTGGCAGATATGTAAATACGGCGTTTACTTACCATTTCTCACGCATTACGGTTCGAACACTCGAACACCTATACGGATTCTCCTGCACAGTGGCAGATATGTAAATACGGCATTTACTTACCATTTCTCACGCATTAGGGTTCGAACACACGAACAGCTATACGGATTCTGCTGCACAGTGGCAGATATGTAAATACGGCGTTTACTTACCATTTCTCACGCATTACGGTTCGAACACTCGAACACCTATACGGATTCTCCTGCACAGTGGCAGATATGTAAATACGGCGTTTACTTACCATTTCTCACGGATTAGGGTTCGAACACACGAACAGCTATACGGATTCTCCTGCACAGTGGCAGATATGTAAATACGGCGTTTACTTACCATTTCTCACGCATTACGGTTCGAACACTCGAACACCTATACGGATTCTCCTGCACAGTGGCAGATATGTAAATACGGCATTTACTTACCATTTCTCACGCATTAGGGTTCGAACACACGAACAGCTATACGGATTCTGCTGCACAGTGGCAGATATGTAAATACGGCGTTTACTTACCATTTCTCACGCATTACGGTTCGAACACTCGAACACCTATACGGATTCTCCTGCACAGTGGCAGATATGTAAATACGGCGTTTACTAACCATTTCTCACGGATTAGGGTTCGAACACACGAACAGCTATACGGATTCTCCTGCACAGTGGCAGATATGTAAATACGGCGTTTACTTACCATTTCTCACGCATTACGCTTCGAACACTCGATCACCTATGCGGATTCTCCGGCACAGTGGCAGATATGTAAATACGGCGTTTAGTTACCATTTCTCACGCATTACGGTTCGAACACTCGAACACGTATACGGATTCTCCTGCACAGTGGCAGATATGTAAATACGGCGTTTACTTACCATTTCTCACGCATTAGGGTTCGAACGTTCGAACACTCGAACACCTATACGGATTCTCCTGCACAGTGGCAGATATGTAAATACGGCGTTTACTTACCATTTCTCACGCATTACGGTTCGAACACTCGAACACCTATACGGATTCTCCTGCACAGTGGCAGATATGTAAATACGGCGTTTACTTACCATTTCTCACGCATTAGGGTTCGAACACTCGAACACCTATACGGATTCTCCTGCACAGTGGCAGATATGTAAATACGGCGTTTACTTACCATTTCTCACGCATTACGCTTCGAACACTCGAACACCTATACGGATTCTCCTGCACCGTGGCAGATATGTAAATACGGCGTTTACTTACCATTTCTCACGCATTACGCTTCGAACACTCGAACACCTATACGGATTCTCCTGCACAGTGGCAGATATGTAAATACGGCGTTTACTTACCATTTCTCACGGATTAGGGTTCGAACACACGAACACCTATACGGATTCTCCTGCACAGTGGCAGATATGTAAATACGGCGTTTACTTACCATTTCTCACGCATTACGGTTCGAACACTCGAACACCTATACGGATTCTCCTGCACAGTGGCAGATATGTAAATACGGCATTTATTTACCATTTCTCGCGCATTAGGGTTCGAACACTCGAACACCTATACGGATTCTCCTGCACAGTGGCAGATATGTAAATACGGCGTTTACTTACCATTTCTCACGCATTACGCTTCGAACACTCGAACACCTACACGGATTCTCCTGCACAGTGGCAGATATGTAAATATGGCGTTTACTTACCATTTCTCACGTATTAGGGTTCGAACAGTCGAACACCTACACGGATTCTCCTGCACAGTGGCAGATATGTAAATACGACGTTTACTTACCATTTCTCACGCATTACGCTTCGAACACTCGAACACCTACACGGATTCTCCTGCACAGTGGCAGATATGTAAATACGACGTTTACTTACCATTTCTCACGCATTACGCTTCGAACACTCGAACACCTATACGGATTCTCCTGCACAGTGGCAGATATGTAAATACGGCGTTTACTTACCATTTCTCACGCATTACGCTTCGAACACTCGAACACCTATACGGATTCTCCTGCACAGTGGCAGATATGTAAATACGGCGTTTACTTACCATTTCTGACGCATTACGGTTCGAACACTCGAACACCTATACGGATTCTCCTGCACAGTGGCAGATATGTAAATACGGCGTTTACTTACCATTTCTCACGCATTAGGGTTCGAACACTCGAACACCTATACGGATTCTCCTGCACAGTGGCAGATATGTAAATACGGCGTTTACTTACCATTTCTCACGCATTACGGTTCGAACACTCGAACACCTATACGGATTCTCCTCCACAGTGGCAGATATGTAAATACGGCGTTTACTTACCATTTCTCACGCATTAGGGTTCGAACACTCGAACACCTATACGGATTCTCCTCCACAGTGGCAGATATGTAAATACGGCGTTTACTTACCATTTCTCACGCATTAGGGTTCGAACACTCGAACACCTACACGGATTGTCCTGCACAGTGGCAGATATGTAAATACGATGTTCACTTACCATTTCTCAGGCATTACGGTTCGAACACTCGAACACCTATTCGGATTCTCCTGCACAGTGGCAGATATGTAAATACGGCGTTTACTTACCATTTCTCACGCATTAGGGTTCGAACACTCGAACACCTACACGGATTGTCTTGCACAGTGGCAGATATGTAAATACGACGTTCACTTACCATTTCTCAGGCATTAGGGTTCGAACACTCGAACACCTATACGGATTCTCCTGCACAGTGGCAGATATGTAAATACGGCGTTTACTTACCATTTCTCACGCATTACGCTTCGAACACTCGAACACCTATACGGATTCTCCTGCACCGTGGCAGATATGTAAATACGGCGTTTACTTACCATTTCTCGTGCATTACGCTTCGAACACTCGAACACCTATACGGATTATCCTGCACAGTGGCAGATATGTAAATACGGCGTTTACTTGCGATTTCTCACGGATTAGGGTTCGAACACACGAACACCTATACGGATTCTCCTGCACAGTGGCAGATATGTAAATACGGCGTTTACTTACCATTTCTCACGCATTAGGGTTCGAACAATCGAACACCTACACGGATTCTCCTGCACAGTGGCAGATATGTAAATATGGCGTTTACTTACCATTTCTCACGTATTAGGGTTCGAACAATCGAACACCAACACGGATTCTCCTGCACAGTGGCAGATATGTAAATACGACGTTTACATACCATTTCTCACGCATTACGCTTCGAACACTCGAACACCTATACGGATTCTCCTGCACAGTGGCAGATATGTAAATACGGCGTTTACTTACCATTTCTCACGCATTAGGGTTCGAACACTCGAGCACCTATACGGATTCTCCTGCACAGTGGCAGATATGTAAATACGGCGTTTACTTACCATTTCTCACGCATTACGGTTCGAACACTCGAACACCTATATGGATTCTCCTGCACAGTGGCAGATATGTAAATACGGCGTTTACTTACCATTTCTCACGCATTAGGGTTCGAACACTCGAACACCTATACGGATTCTCCTGCACAGTGGCAGATATGTAAATACGGCGTTTACTTACCATTTCTCACGCATTACGCTTCGAACACTCGAACACCTATACGGATTCTCCTGCACCGTGGCAGATATGTAAATACGGCGTTTACTTACCATTTCTCACGCATTACGCTTCGAACACTCGAACACCTATACGGATTCTCCTGCACAGTGGCAGATATGTAAATACGGCGTTTACTTACCATTTCTCACGGATTAGGGTTCGAACACACGAACACCTATACGGATTCTCCTGCACAGTGGCAGATATGTAAATACGGCGTTTACTTACCATTTCTCACGCATTACGGTTCGAACACTCGAACACCTATACGGATTCTCCTGCACAATGGCAGATATGTAAATACGGCGTTTACTTACCATTTCTCACGCATTAGGGTCCGAACACTCGAACACCTATACGGATTCTACTGCACAGTGGCAGATATGTAAATACGGCGTTTACTTACGATTTCTCACGCATTACGGTTCGAACACTCGAACACCTATACGGATTCTCCTGCACCGTGGCAGATATGTAAATACGGCGTTTACTTACCATTTCTCACGCATTAGGGTTCGAACACTCGAACACCTATACGGATTCTCCTGCACAGTGGCAGATATGTAAATACGGCGTTTACTTACCATTTCTCACGCATTAGGGTTCGAACACTCGAACACGTATACAGATTCTCCTGCACAGTGGCAGATATGTAAATACGGCGTTTACTTACCATTTCTCACGCATTAGGGTTCGAACACTCGAACACCTACACGGATTGTCCTGCACAGTGGCAGATATGTAAATACGATGTTCACTTACCATTTCTCAGGCATTAGGGTTCGAACACTCGAACACCTATTCAGATTCTCCTGCACAGTGGCCGATATGTAAATACGGCGTTTACTTACCATTTCTCACGCATTAGGGTTCGAACACTCGAACACCTACACGGATTGTCTTGCACAGTGGCAGATATGTAAATACGACGTTCACTTACCATTTCTCAGGCATTAGCGTTCGAACACTCGAACACCTATACGGATTCTCCTGCACAGTGGCAGATATGTAAATACGGCGTTTACTTACCATTTCTCACGCATTACGCTTCGAACACTCGAACACCTATACGGATTCTCCTGCACCGTGGCAGATATGTAAATACGGCGTTTACTTACCATTTCTCATGCATTACGCTTCGAACACTCGAACACCTATACGGATTATCCTGCACAGTGGCAGATATGTAAATACGGCGTTTACTTGCCATTTCTCACGGATTAGGGTTCGAACACACGAACACCTATACGGATTCTCCTGCACAGTGGCAGATATGTAAATACGGCGTTTACTTACCATTTCTCACGCATTAGGGTTCGAACAATCGAACACCTACACGGATTCTCCTGCACAGTGGCAGATATGTAAATATGGCGTTTACTTACCATTTCTCACGTATTAGGGTTCGAACAATCGAACACCAACACGGAATCTCCTGCACAGTGGCAGATATGTAAATACGACGTTTACATACCATTTCTCACGCATTACGCTTCGAACACTCGAACACCTATACGGATTCTCCTGCACAGTGGCAGATATGTAAATACGGCGTTTACTTACCATTTCTCACGCATTAGGGTTCGAACACTCGAACACCTATACGGATTCTCCTGCACAGTGGCAGATATGTAAATACGGCGTTTACTTACCATTTCTCACGCATTACGGTTCGAACACTCGAACACCTATACGGATTCTCCTGCACAGTGGCAGATATGTAAATACGGCGTTTACATACCATTTCTCACGCATTAGGGTTCGAACACTCGAACACCTATACGGATTCTCCTGCACAGTGGCAGATATGTAAATACGGCGTTTACTTACCATTTCTCACGCATTACGGTTCGAACACTCGAACACCTATACGGATTCTCCTGCACAATGGCAGATATGTAAATACGGCGTTTACTTACCATTTCTCACGCATTACGGTTCGAACACTCGAACACCTATACGGGTTCTACTGCACAGTGGCAGATATGTAAATACGGCGTTTACTTACAATTTCTCACGCATTACGGTTCGAACACTCGAACACCTGTACGGATTCTCCTGCACCGTGGCAGATATGTAAATACGGCGTTTACTTACCATTTCTCACGCATTAGGGTTCGAACACTCGAACACCTATACGGATTCTCCTGCACAGTGGCAGATATGTAAATACGGCGTTTACTTACCATTTCTCACGCATTACGCTTCGAACACTCGAACACCTATACGGATTCTCCTGCACCGTGGCAGATATGTAAATACGGCGTTTACTTACCATTTCTCACGCATTACGCTTCGAACACTCGAACACCTATACGGATTCTCCTGCACCGTGGCAGATATGTAAATACGGCGTTTACTTACCATTTCTCACGCATTACGCTTCGAACACTCGAACACCTATACGGATTCTCCTGCACAGTGGCAGATATGTAAATACGGCGTTTACATACCATTTCTCGAGGATTAGGGTTCGAACACACGAACACCTATACGGATTCTCCTGCACAGTGGCAGATATGTAAATACGGCGTTTACTTACCATTTCTCACGCATTACGCTTCGAACACTCGAACACCTATACGGATTCTCCTGCACCGTGGCAGATATGTAAATACGGCGTTTACTTACCATTTCTCACGCATTTCGCTTCGAACACTCGAACACCTATACGGATTCTCCTGCACAGTGGCAGATATGTAAATACGGCGTTTACTTACCATTTCTCAGGGATTAGGGTTCGAACACACGAACACCTATACGGATTCTCCTGCACAGTGGCAGATATGTAAATACGGCGTTTACTTACCATTTCTCACGCATTACGCTTCGAACACTCGAACACCTATACGGATTCTCCTGCACCGTGGCAGATATGTAAATACGGCGTTTACTTACCATTTCTCACGCATTTCGCTTCGAACACTCGAACACCTATACGGATTCTCCTGCACAGTGGCAGATATGTAAATACGGCGTTTACTTTCCATTTCTCACGGATTAGGGTTCGAACACACGAACACCTATACGGATTCTCCTGCACAGTGGCAGATATGTAAATACGGCGTTTACTTACCATTTCTCACGGATTAGGGTTCGAACACACGAACACCTATACTGATTCTCCTGCACAGTGGCAGATATGTAAATACGGCGTTTACTTACCATTTCTCACGCATTACGGTTCGAACACTCGAACACCTATACGGATTCTCCTGCACAGTGGCAGATATGTAAATACGGCGTTTACTTACCATTTCTCACGCATTAGGGTTCGAACACTCGAACACCTATACGGATTCTCCTGCACAGTGGCAGATATGTAAATACGGCGTTTACTTACCATTTCTCACGCATTACGCTTCGAACACTCGAACACCTACACGGATTCTCCTGCACAGTGGCAGATATGTAAATATGGCGTTTACTTACCATTTCTCACGTATTAGGGTTCGAACAGTCGAACACCTACACGGATTCTCCTGCACAGTGGCAGATATGTAAATACGACGTTTACTTACCATTTCTCACGCATTACGCTTCGAACACTCGAACAGCTACACGGATTCTCCTGCACAGTGGCAGATATGTAAATACGACGTTTACTTACCATTTCTCACGCATTACGCTTCGAACACTCGAACACCTATACGGATTCTCTTGCACAGTGGCAGATATGTAAATACGGCGTTTACTTACCATTTCTCACGCATTACGCTTCGAACACTCGATCACCTATGCGGATTCTCCTGCACAGTGGCAGATATGTAAATACGGCGTTTACTTACCATTTCTCACGCATTACGGTTCGAACACTCGAACACCTATACGGATTCTCCTGCACAGTGGCAGATATGTAAATACGGCGTTTACTTACCATTTCTCACGCATTAGGGTTCGAACGTTCGAACACTCGAACACCTATACGGATTCTCCTGCACAGTGGCAGATATGTAAATACGGCGTTTACTTACCATTTCTCACGCATTACGGTTCGAACACTCGAACACCTATACGGATTCTCCTGCACAGTGGCAGATATGTAAATACGGCGTTTACTTACCATTTCTCACGCATTAGGGTTCGAACACTCGAACACCTATACGGATTCTCCTGCACAGTGGCAGATATGTAAATACGGGGTTTACTTACCATTTCTCACGCATTACGCTTCGAACACTCGAACACCTATACGGATTCTCCTGCACCGTGGCAGATATGTAAATACGGCGTTTACTTACCATTTCTCACGCATTACGCTTCGAACACTCGAACACCTATACGGATTCTCCTGCACAGTGGCAGATATGTAAATACGGCGTTTACTTACCATTTCTCACGGATTAGGGTTCGAACACACGAACACCTATACGGATTCTCCTGCACAGTGGCAGATATGTAAATACGGCGTTTACTTACCATTTCTCACGCATTACGGTTCGAACACTCGAACACCTATACGGATTCTCCTGCACAGTGGCAGATATGTAAATACGGCATTTATTTACCATTTCTCGCGCATTAGGGTTCGAACACTCGAACACCTATACGGATTCTCCTGCACAGTGGCAGATATGTAAATACGGCGTTTACTTACCATTTCTCACGCATTACGCTTCGAACACTCGAACACCTACACGGATTCTCCTGCACAGTGGCAGATATGTAAATATGGCGTTTACTTACCATTTCTCACGTATTAGGGTTCGAACAGTCGAACACCTACACGGATTCTCCTGCACAGTGGCAGATATGTAAATACGACGTTTACTTACCATTTCTCACGCATTACGCTTCGAACACTCGAACACCTACACGGATTCTCTTGCACAGTGGCAGATATGTAAATACGACGTTTACTTACCATTTCTCACGCATTACGCTTCGAACACTCGAACACCTATACGGATTCTCCTGCACAGTGGCAGATATGTAAATACGGCGTTTACTTACCATTTCTCACGCATTACGCTTCGAACACTCGATCACCTATGCGGATTCTCCTGCACAGTGGCAGATATGTAAATACGGTGTTTACTTACCATTTCTGACGCATTACGGTTCGAACACTCGAACACCTATACGGATTCTCCTGCACAGTGGCAGATATGTAAATACGGCGTTTACTTACCATTTCTCACGCATTAGGGTTCGAACACTCGAACACCTATACGGATTCTCCTGCACAGTGGCAGATATGTAAATACGGCGTTTACTTACCATTTCTCACGCATTACGGTTCGAACACTCGAACACCTATACGGATTCTCCTCCACAGTGGCAGATATGTAAATACGGCGTTTACTTACCATTTCTCACGCATTAGGGTTCGAACACTCGAACACCTATACGGATTCTCCTCCACAGTGGCAGATATGTAAATACGGCGTTTACTTACCATTTCTCACGCATTAGGGTTCGAACACTCGAACACCTACACGGATTGTCCTGCACAGTGGCAGATATGTAAATACGATGTTCACTTACCATTTCTCAGGCATTAGGGTTCGAACACTCGAACACCTATTCGGATTCTCCTGCACAGTGGCAGATATGTAAATACGGCGTTTACTTACCATTTCTCACGCATTAGGGTTCGAACACTCGAACACCTACACGGATTGTCTTGCACAGTGGCAGATATGTAAATACGACGTTCACTTACCATTTCTCAGGCATTAGGGTTCGAACACTCGAACACCTATACGGATTCTCCTCCACAGTGGCAGATATGTAAATACGGCGTTTACTTACCATTTCTCACGCATTAGGGTTCGAACACTCGAACACCTATACGGATTCTCCTGCACAGTGGCAGATATGTAAATACGGCGTTTACTTACCATTTCTCACGCATTACGCTTCGAACACTCGAACACCTATACGGATTCTCCTGCACCGTGGCAGATATGTAAATACGGCGTTTACTTACCATTTCTCATGCATTACGCTTCGAACACTCGAACACCTATACGGATTATCCTGTACAGTGGCAGATATGTAAATACGGCGTTTACTTGCGATTTCTCACGGATTAGGGTTCGAACACACGAACACCTATACGGATTCTCCTGCACAGTGGCAGATATGTAAATACGGCGTTTACTTTGCATTTCTCACGCATTAGGGTTCGAACAATCGAACACCTACACGGATTCTCCTGCACAGTGGCAGATATGTAAATATGGCGTTTACTTACCATTTCTCACGTATTAGGGTTCGAACAATCGAACACCAACACGGATTCTCCTGCACAGTGGCAGATATGTAAATACGACGTTTACATACCATTTCTCACGCATTACGCTTCGAACACTCGAACACCTATACGGATTCTCCTGCACAGTGGCAGATATGTAAATACGGCGTTTACTTACCATTTCTCACGCATTAGGGTTCGAACACTCGAGCACCTATACGGATTCTCCTGCACAGTGGCAGATATGTAAATACGGCGTTTACTCACCATTTCTCACGCATTACGGTTCGAACACTCGAACACCTATATGGATTCTCCTGCACAGTGGCAGATATGTAAATACGGCGTTTACTTACCATTTCTCACGCATTGGGGTTCGAACACTCGAACACCTATACGGATTCTCCTGCACAGTGGCAGATATGTAAATACGGCGTTTACTTACCATTTCTCACGCATTACGCTTCGAACACTCGAACACCTATACGGATTCTCCTACACCGTGGCAGATATGTAAATACGGCGTTTACTTACCATTTCTCACGCATTACGCTTCGAACACTCGAACACCTATACGGATTCTCCTGCACAGTGGCAGATATGTAAATACGGCGTTTACTTACCATTTCTCACGGATTAGGGTTCGAACACACGAACACCTATACGGATTCTCCTGCACAGTGGCAGATATGTAAATACGGCGTTTACTTACCATTTCTCACGCATTACGGTTCGAACACTCGAACACCTATACGGATTCTCCTGCACAATGGCAGATATGTAAATACGGCGTTTACTTACCATTTCTCACGCATTAGGGTCCGAACACTCGAACACCTATACGGATTCTACTGCACAGTGGCAGATATGTAAATACGGCGTTTACTTACAATTTCTCACGCATTACGGTTCGAACACTCGAACACCTATACGGATTCTCCTGCACCGTGGCAGATATGTAAATACGGCGTTTACTTACCATTTCTCACGCATTAGGGTTCGAACACTCGCACACCTATACGGATTCTCCTGCACAGTGGCAGATATGTAAATACGGCGTTTACTTACCATTTCTCACGCATTAGGGTTCGAACACTCGAACACCTATACGGATTCTCCTGCACAGTGGCAGATATGTAAATACGGCGTTTACTTACCATTTCTCACGCATTACGCTTCGAACACTCGAACACCTATACGGATTCTCCTGCACCGTGGCAGATATGTAAATACGGCGTTTACTTACCATTTCTCATGCATTACGCTTCGAACACTCGAACACCTATACGGATTATCCTGCACAGTGGCAGATATGTAAATACGGCGTTTACTTGCGATTTCTCACGGATTAGGGTTCGAACACACGAACACCTATACGGATTCTCCTGCACAGTGGCAGATATGTAAATACGGCGTTTACTTTGCATTTCTCACGCATTAGGGTTCGAACAATCGAACACCTACACGGATTCTCCTGCACAGTGGCAGATATGTAAATATGGCGTTTACTTACCATTTCTCACGTATTAGGGTTCGAACAATCGAACACCAACACGGATTCTCCTGCACAGTGGCAGATATGTAAATACGACGTTTACATACCATTTCTCACGCATTACGCTTCGAACACTCGAACACCTATACGGATTCTCCTGCACAGTGGCAGATATGTAAATACGGCGTTTACTTACCATTTCTCACGCATTAGGGTTCGAACACTCGAGCACCTATACGGATTCTCCTGCACAGTGGCAGATATGTAAATACGGCGTTTACTCACCATTTCTCACGCATTACGGTTCGAACACTCGAACACCTATATGGATTCTCCTGCACAGTGGCAGATATGTAAATACGGCGTTTACTTACCATTTCTCACGCATTGGGGTTCGAACACTCGAACACCTATACGGATTCTCCTGCACAGTGGCAGATATGTAAATACGGCGTTTACTTACCATTTCTCACGCATTATGCTTCGAACACTCGAACACCTATACGGATTCTCCTGCACCGTGGCAGATATGTAAATACGGCGTTTACTTACCATTTCTCACGCATTACGCTTCGAACACTCGAACACCTATACGGATTCTCCTGCACAGTGGCAGATATGTAAATACGGCGTTTACTTACCATTTCTCACGGATTAGGGTTCGAACACACGAACACCTATACGGATTCTCCTGCACAGTGGCAGATATGTAAATACGGCGTTTACTTACCATTTCTCACGCATTACGGTTCGAACACTCGAACACCTATACGGATTCTCCTGCACAATGGCAGATATGTAAATACGGCGTTTACTTACCATTTCTCACGCATTAGGGTCCGAACACTCGAACACCTATACGGATTCTACTGCACAGTGGCAGATATGTAAATACGGCGTTTACTTACAATTTCTCACGCATTACGGTTCGAACACTCGAACACCTATACGGATTCTCCTGCACCGTGGCAGATATGTAAATACGGCGTTTACTTACCATTTCTCACGCATTAGGGTTCGAACACTCGCACACCTATACGGATTCTCCTGCACAGTGGCAGATATGTAAATACGGCGTTTACTTACCATTTCTCACGCATTAGGGTTCGAACACTCGAACACGTATACAGATTCTCCTACACAGTGGCAGATATGTAAATACGGCGTTTACTTACCATTTCTCACGCATTACGGTTCGAACACTCGAACACCTATACGGGTTCTACTGCACAGTGGCAGATATGTAAATACGGCGTTTACTTACAATTTCTCACGCATTACGGTTCGAACACTCGAACACCTATACGGATTCTCCTGCACCGTGGCAGATATGTAAATACGGCGTTTACTTACCATTTCTAACGCATTAGGGTTCGAACACTCGAACACCTATACGGATTCTCCTGCACAGTGGCAGATATGTAAATACGGCGTTTACTTACCATTTCTCACGCATTACGCTTCGAACACTCGAACACCTATACGGATTCTCTTGCACCGTGGCAGATATGTAAATACGGCGTTTACTTACCATTTCTCACGCATTACGCTTCGAACACTCGAACACCTATACGGATTCTCCTGCACCGTGGCAGATATGTAAATACGGCGTTTACTTACCATTTCTCACGCATTACGCTTCGAACACTCGAACACCTATACGGATTCTCCTGCACAGTGGCAGATATGTAAATACGGCGTTTACATACCATTTCTCGAGGATTAGGGTTCGAACACACGAACACCTATACGGATTCTCCTGCACAGTGGCAGATATGTAAATACGGCGTTTACTTACCATTTCTCACGCATTACGCTTCGAACACTCGAACACCTATACGGATTCTCCTGCACCGTGGCAGATATGTAAATACGGCGTTTACTTACCATTTCTCACGCATTTCGCTTCGAACACTCGAACACCTATACGGATTCTCCTGCACAGTGGCAGATATGTAAATACGGCGTTTACTTACCATTTCTCACGGATTAGGGTTCGAACACACGAACACCTATACGGATTCTCCTGCACAGTGGCAGATATGTAAATACGGCGTTTACTTACCATTTCTCACGCATTACGCTTCGAACACTCGAACACCTATACGGATTCTCCTGCACCGTGGCAGATATGTAAATACGGCGTTTACTTACCATTTCTCACGCATTTCGCTTCGAACACTCGAACACCTATACGGATTCTCCTGCACAGTGGCAGATATGTAAATACGGCGTTTACTTTCCATTTCTCACGGATTAGGGTTCGAACACACGAACACCTATACGGATTCTCCTGCACAGTGGCAGATATGTAAATACGGCGTTTACTTACCATTTCTCACGGATTAGGGTTCGAACACACGAACACCTATGCTGATTCTCCTGCACAGTGGCAGAATTGTAAATACGGCGTTTACTTACCATTTCTCACGCATTACGGTTCGAACACTCGAACACCTATACGGATTCTCCTGCACAGTGGCAGATATGTAAATACGGCGTTTACTTACCATTTCTCACGCATTAGGGTTCGAACACTCGAACACCTATACGGATTCTCCTGCACAGTGGCAGATATGTAAATACGGCGTTTACTTACCATTTCTCACGCATTACGCTTCGAACACTCGAACACCTACACGGATTCTCCTGCACAGTGGCAGATATGTAAATATGGCGTTTACTTACCATTTCTCACGTATTAGGGTTCGAACAGTCGAACACCTACACGGATTCTCCTGCACAGTGGCAGATATGTAAATACGACGTTTACTTACCATTTCTCACGCATTACGCTTCGAACACTCGAACAGCTACACGGATTCTCCTGCACAGTGGCAGATATGTAAATACGACGTTTACTTACCATTTCTCACGCATTACGCTTCGAACACTCGAACACCTATACGGATTCTCTTGCACAGTGGCAGATATGTAAATACGGCGTTTACTTACCATTTCTCACGCATTACGCTTCGAACACTCGATCACCTATGCGGATTCTCCTGCACAGTGGCAGATATGTAAATACGGCGTTTACTTACCATTTCTCACGCATTACGGTTCGAACACTCGAACACCTATACGGATTCTCCTGCACAGTGGCAGATATGTAAATACGGCGTTTACTTACCATTTCTCACGCATTAGGGTTCGAACGTTCGAACACTCGAACACCTATACGGATTCTCCTGCACAGTGGCAGATATGTAAATACGGCGTTTACTTACCATTTCTCACGCATTACGGTTCGAACACTCGAACACCTATACGGATTCTCCTGCACAGTGGCAGATATGTAAATACGGCGTTTACTTACCATTTCTCACGCATTAGGGTTCGAACACTCGAACACCTATACGGATTCTCCTGCACAGTGGCAGATATGTAAATACGGCGTTTACTTACCATTTCTCACGCATTACGCTTCGAACACTCGAACACCTATACGGATTCTCCTGCACCGTGGCAGATATGTAAATACGGCGTTTACTTACCATTTCTCACGCATTACGCTTCGAACACTCGAACACCTATACGGATTCTCCTGCACAGTGGCAGATATGTAAATACGGCGTTTACTTACCATTTCTCACGGATTAGGGTTCGAACACACGAACACCTATACGGATTCTCCTGCACAGTGGCAGATATGTAAATACGGCGTTTACTTACCATTTCTCACGCATTACGGTTCGAACACTCGAACACCTATACGGATTCTCCTGCACAGTGGCAGATATGTAAATACGGCATTTATTTACCATTTCTCGCGCATTAGGGTTCGAACACTCGAACACCTATACGGATTCTCCTGCACAGTGGCAGATATGTAAATACGGCGTTTACTTACCATTTCTCACGCATTACGCTTCGAACACTCGAACACCTACACGGATTCTCCTGCACAGTGTGCAGATATGTAAATATGGCGTTTACTTACCATTTCTCACGTATTAGGGTTCGAACAGTCGAACACCTACACGGATTCTCCTGCACAGTGGCAGATATGTAAATACGACGTTTTACTTACCATTTCTCACGCATTACGCTTCGAACACTCGAACACCTACACGGATTCTCTTGCACAGTGGCAAGATATGTAAATACGACGTTTACTTACCATTTCTCACGCATTACGCTTCGAACACTCGAACACCTATACGGATTCTCCTGCACAGTGGCAGATATGTAAATACGGCGTTTACTTACCATTTCTCACGCATTACGCTTCGAACACTACGATCACCTATGCGGATTCTCCTGCACCAGTGGCAGATATGTAAATACGGTGTTTACTTACCATTCTGACGCATTACGGTTCGAACACTCGAACACCTATACGGATTCTCCTGCACAGTGCAGATATGTAAATACGGCGTTTACTTACCATTTCTCACGCATTAGGGTTCGAACACTCGAACACCTATACGGATTCTCCTGCACAGTGGCAGATATGTAAATACGGCGTTTACTTACCATTTCTCACGCATTACGGTTCGAACACTCGAACACCTATACGGATTCTCCTCCACAGTGGCAGATATGTAAATACGGCGTTTACTTACCATTTCTCACGCATTAGGGTTCGAACACTCGAACACCTATACGGATTCTCCTCCACAGTGGCAGATATGTAAATACGGCGTTTACTTACCATTTTCTCACGCATTAGGGTTCGAACACTCGAACACCTACACGGATTGTCCTGCACAGTGGCAGATATGTAAATACGATGTTCACTTACCATTTCTCAGGCATTAGGGTTCGAACACTCGAACACCTATTCGGATTCTCCTGCACAGTGGCAGATATGTAAATACGCGCGTTTACTTACCATTTCTCACGCATTAGGGTTCGAACACTCGAACACCTACATGGATTGTCTTGCACAGTGGCTGATATGTAAATACGACGTTCACTTACCATTTCTCAGGCATTAGGGTTCGAACACTCGAACACCTATACGGATTCTCCTGCACAGTGGCAGATATGTAAATACGGCGTTTACTTACCATTTCTCACGCATTACGCTTCGAACACTCGAACACCTATACGGATTCTCCTGCACCGTGGCAGATATGTAATACGGCGTTTACTTACCATTTCTCATGCATTACGCTTCGAACACTCGAACACCTATACGGATTATCCTGCACAGTGGCAGATATGTAAATACGGCGTTTACTTGCGATTTCTCACAGGATTAGGGTTCGAACACACGAACACCTATACGGATTCTCCTGCACAGTGGCAGATATGTAAATACGGCGTTTACTTTCCATTTCTCACGCATTAGGGTTCGAACAATCGAACACCTACACGGATTCTCCTGCACAGTGGCAGATATGTAAATATGGCGTTTACTTACCATTTCTCACGTATTAGGGTTCGAACAATCGAACACCAACACGGATTCTCCTGCACAGTGGCAGATATGTAAATACGACGTTTACATACCATTTCTCACGCATTACGCTTCGAACACTCGAACACCTATACGGATTCTCCTGCACAGTGGCAGATATGTAAATACGGCGTTTACTTACCATTTTCTCACGCATTAGGGTTCGAACACTCGAGCACCTATACGGATTCTCCTGCACAGTGGCAGATATGTAAATACGGCGTTTACTTACCATTTCTCACGCATTACGGTTCGAACACTCGAACACCTATATGGATTCTCCTGCACAGTGGCAGATATGTAAATACGGCGTTTACTTACCATTTCTCACGCATTAGGGTTCGAACACTCGAACACCTATACGGATTCTCCTGCACAGTGGCAGATATGTAAATACGGCGTTTACTTACCATTTCTCACGCATTACGCTTCGAACACTCGAACACCTATACGGATTCTCCTGCACCGTGGCAGATATGTAAATACGGCGTTTACTTACCATTTCTCACGCATTACGCTTCGAACACTCGAACACCTATACGGATTCTCCCTGCACAGTGGCAGATATGTAAATACGGCGTTTACTTACCATTTCTCACGGATTAGGGTTCGAACACACGAACACCTATACGGATTCTCCTGCACAGTGGCAGATATGTAAATACGGCGTTTACTTACCATTTCTCACGCATTACGGTTCGAACACTCGAACACCTATACGGATTCTCCTGCACAATGGCAGATATGTAAATACGGCGTTTACTTACCATTTCTCACGCATTAGGGTCCGAACACTTCGAACACCTATACGGATTCTACTGCACAGTGGCAGATATGTAAATACGGCGTTTACTTACAATTTCTCACGCATTACGGTTCGAACACTCGAACACCTATACGGATTCCTCCTGCACCGTGGGCAGATATGTAAATACGGGGCGTTTACTTACCATTTCTCACGCATTAGGGTTCGAAACACTCGAACACCTATACGGATTCTCCTGCACAGTGGCAGATATGTAAATACGGCGTTTACTTACCATTTCTCACGCATTAGGGTTCGAACACTCGAACACGTATACAGATTCTCCTGCACAGTGGCAGATATGTAAATACGGCGTTTACTTACCATTTCTCACGCATTAGGGTTCGAACACTCGAACACCTACCACGGATTGTCCTGCACAGTGGCAGATATGTAAATACGATGTTCACTTACCATTTCTCAGGCATTAGGGTTCGAACACTCGAACACCTATTCGGATTCTCCTGCACAGTGGCCGATATGTAAATACGGCGTTTTACTTACCATTTCTCACGCATTAGGGTTCGAACACTCGAACACCTACACGGATTGTCTTGCACAGTGGCAGATATGTCAAATACGACGTTCACTTACCATTTCTCCAGGCATTAGCGTTCGAACACTCGAACACCTATACGGATTCTCCTGCACAATGGCAGATATGTAAATACGGCGTTTACTTACCATTTCTCACGCATTAGGGTTCGAACGTTCGAACACTCGAACACCTATACGGATTCTCCTGCACAGTGGCAGATATGTAAATACGGGCGTTTACTTACCATTTCTCACGCATTACGGTTCGAACACTCGAACACCTATACGGATTCTCCTGCACAGTGGCAGATATGTAAATACGGCGTTTACTTACCATTTCTCACGCATTAGGGTTCGGAACACTCGAACACCTATACGGATTCTCCTGCACAGTGGCAGATATGTAAATACGGCGTTTACTTACCATTTCTCACGCATTACGCTTCGAACACTCGAACACCTATAACGGATTCTCCTGCACCGTGGCAGATATGTAAATACCGGCGTTTACTTACCATTTCTCACGCATTACGCTTCGAACACTCGAACACCTATACGGATTCTCCTGCACAGTGGCAGATATGTAAATACGGCGTTTACTTACCATTTCTCACGGATTAGGGTTCGAACACACGAACACCTATACGGATTCTCCCTCGCACAGTGGCAGATATGTAAATACGGCGTTTACTTACCATTTCTCACGCATTACGGTTCGAACACTCGAACACCTATACGGATTCTCCTGCACAGTGGCAGATATGTAAATACGGCATTTATTTACCATTTCTCGCGCATTAGGGTTCGAACACTCGAACACCTATACGGATTCTCCTGCACAGTGGCAGATATGTAAATACGGCGTTTACTTACCATTTCTCACGCATTACGCTTCGAACACTCGAACACCTACACGGATTCTCCTGCACAGTGGCAGATATGTAAAATATGGCGTTTACTTACCATTTCTCACGTATTAGGGTTCGAACAGTCGAACCACCTACACGGATTCTCCTGCACAGGTGGCAGATATGTAAATACGACGTTTACTTACCATTTCTCACGCATTACGCTTCGAACACTCGAACACCTACACGGATTCTCCTGCACAGTGGCAGATATGTAAATACGACGTTTACTTACCATTTCTCACGCATTACGCTTCGAACACTCGAACACCTATACGGATTCTCCTGCACAGTGGCAGATATGTAAATACGGCGTTTACTTACCATTTCTCACGCATTAGGGTTCGAACACTCGAACACCTATAACGGATTCTCCTGCACAGTGGCAGATATGTAAATACGGCGTTTACTTACCATTTCTCACGCATTAGGGTTCGAACACTCGAACACCTATACGGATTCTCCTCCACAGTGGCAGATATGTAAATACGGCGTTTACTTACCATTTCTCACGCATTAGGGTTCGAACACTCGAACACCTATACGATTCTCCTCCACAGTGGCAGATATGTAAATACGGCGTTTACTTACCATTTCTCAGCGCATTAGGGTTCGAACACTCGAACACCTACACGGATTGTCCTGCACAGTGGCAGATATGTAAATACGATGTTCACTTACCATTTCTCACGGATTAGGGTTCGAACACTCGAACACCTATACGGATTCTCCTGCACAGTGCAGATATGTAAATACGGCGTTTACTTACCATTTCTCACGCATTGGGGTTCGAACACTCGAACACCTACACGATTGTCTTGCACAGTGGCAGATATGTAATACGACGTTCACTTACCATTTCTCAGGCATTAGGGTTCGAACACCTCGAACACCTATACGGATTCTCCTGCACAAGTGGGCAGATTATGTAAATACGGCGTTTACTTACCATTTCTCACGCATTACGCTTCGAACACTCGAACACCTATACGGATTCTCCTGCACCGTGGCAGATATGTAAATACGGCGTTTACTTACCATTTCTCATGCATTACGCTTCGAACACTCGAGCACCTATACGGATTATCCTGCACAGTGGCAGATATGTAAATACGGCGTTTACTTGCGATTTCTCACGGATTAGGGTTCGAACACACGAACACCTATACGGATTCTCCTGCACAGTGGCAGATATGTAAATACGGCGTTTACTTTCCATTTCTCACGCATTGGGGTTCGAACAATCGAACACCTACACGGATTCTCCTGCACAGTGGCAGATATGTAAATATGGCGTTTACTTACCATTTCTCACGTATTAGGGTTCGAACAATCGAACACCAAACAACGGATTCTCCTGCACAGTGGCAGATATGTAAATACGACGTTTACATACCATTTCTCACGCATTACGCTTCGAACACTCGAACACCTATAACGGATTCTCCTGCACAGTGGCAGATAAGTAAATACGGCGTTTACTTACCATTTCTCACGCATTACGGTTCGAACACTCGAGCACCTATACGGATTCTCCTGGCACAAGTGGCAGATATGTAAATACGCGTTTACTTACCATTTCTCACGCATTACGGTTCGAACACTTCGAACACCTATATGGATTCTCCTGCACAGTGGCAGGATATGTAAATACGGCGTTTACTTACCATTTCTCACGCATTAGGGTTCGAACACTCGAACACCTATACGGATTCTCCTGCACAGTGGCAGATATGTAAATACGGCGTTTACTTACCATTTCTCACGCATTACGCTTCGAACACTCGAAAACCTATACGGATTCTCCTGCACAGTGGCAGATATGTAAATACGGCGTTTACATACCATTTCTCACGCATTAGGGTTCGAACACTCGAACACCTATACGGATTCTCCTGCACAGTGGCAGATATGTAAATACGGCGTTTACTTACCATTTCTCACGCATTACGGTTTCGAACACTCGAACACCTATACGGATTCTCCTGCACAATGGCAGATATGTAAATACGGCGTTTACTTACCATTTCTCACGCATTACGGTTCGAACACTCGAACACCTATACGGGTTCTACTGCACAGTGGCAGATATGCAAATACGGCGTTTACTTACAATTTCTCACGCATTACGGTTCGATACACTCGAACACCTATACGGATTCTCCTGCACCGTGGCAGATATGTAAATACGGCGTTTACTTACCATTTCTCACGCATTAGGGTTCGAACACTCGAACACCTATAACGATTCTCCTGCACAGTGGCAGATATGTAAATACGGCGTTTACTTACCATTTCTCACGCATTACGCTTCGAACACTCGAACACCTATACGGATTCTCCTGCACCGTGGCAGATATGTAAATACGGCGTTTAATTACCATTTCTCACGCATTACGCTTCGAAACACTCGAACACCTATACGGATTCTCCTGCACCGGTGGCAGATATGTAAATACGGCGTTTACTTACCATTTCTCACGCATTACGCTTCGAACACTCGAACACCTATACGGATTCTCGTGCACAGTGGCAGATATGTAAATACGGCGTTTACTTACCATTTCTCACGGATTAGGGTTCGAACACACGAACACCTATACGGATTCTCCTGCACAGTGGCAGATATGTAAATACGGCGTTTACTTACCATTTCTCACGGATTACGCTTCGAACACTCGAACACCTATAACGGATTCTCCTGCACCGTGGCAGATATGTAAATACGGCGTTTACTTACCATTTCTCACGCATTTCGCTTCGAACACTCGAACACCTATACGGATTCTCCTGCACAGTGGCAGATATGTAAATACGGCGTTTACTTACCATTTCTCACGGATTAGGGTTCGAACACACGAACACCTATACGGATTCTCCTGCACAGTGGCAGATATGTAAATACGGCGTTTACTTACCATTTCTCACGCATTACGGTTCGAACACTCGAACACCTATACGGATTCTCCTGCACAATGGCAGATATGTAAATACGGGCGTTTACTTACCATTTCTCACGCATTACGGTTCGAACACTCGAACACCGATACGGGTTCTACTGCACAGTGGCAGATATGTAAATACGGCGTTTACTTACAATTTCTCACGCATTACGGTTCGAACACTCGAACACCTATACGGATTCTCCTGCACCGTGGCAGATATGTAAATACGGCGTTTACTTACCATTTCTCAGGCATTAGGGTTCGAACACTCGAACTTACTTACCATTTCTCACGCATTACGCTTCGAACACTCGAACACCTATACGGATTCTCCTGCACCGTGGCAGATATGTAAATACGGCGTTTACTTACCATTTCTCACGCATTACGCTTCGAACACTCGAACACCTATACGGATTCTCCTGCACAGTGGCAGATATGTAAATACGGCGTTTACTTACCATTTCTCACGGATTAGGGTTCGAACACACGAACACCTATACGGATTCTCCTGCACAGTGGCAGATATGAAAATACGGCGTTTACTTACCATTTCTCACGAATTACGGTTCGAACACTCGAACACCTATACGGATTCTCCTGCACAGTGGCAGATATGTAAATACGGCGTTTACTTACCATTTCTCACGCATTAGGGTTCGAACACTCGAACACCTATACGGATTCTCCTGCACCGTGGCAGATATGTAAATACGGCGTTTACTTACCATTTCTCACGCATTACGCTTCGAACACTCGAACACCTATACGGATTCTCCTGCACAGTGGCAGATATGTAAATACGGCGTTTACTTACCATTTCTCACGGATTAGGGTTCGAACACACGAACACCTATACGGATTCTCCTGCACAGTGGCAGATATGTAAATACGGCGTTTACTTACCATTTCTCACGAATTACGGTTCGAACACTCGAACACCTATACGGATTCTCCTGCACAGTGGCAGATATGTAAATACGGCGTTTACTTACCATTTCTCACGCATTACGCTTCGAACACTCGAACACCTACACGGATTCTCCTGCACAGTGGCAGATATGTAAATATGGCGTTTACTTACCATTTCTCACGTATTAGGGTTCGAACAGTCGAACACCTACACGGATTCTCCTGCACAGTGGCAGATATGTAAATACGACGTTTACATACCATTTCTCACGCATTACGCTTCGAACACTCGAACACCTATACGGATTCTCCTGCACAGTGGCAGATATGTAAATACGGCGTTTACTTACCATTTCTCAGGCATTAGGGTTCGAACACTCGAACACCTATACGGATTCACCTGCACAGTGGCAGATATGTAAATACGGCGTTTACTTACCATTTCTCACGCATTACGGTTCGAACACTCGAACACCTATATGGATTCTCCTGCACAGTGGCAGATATGTAAATACGGCGTTTACTTACCATTTCTCACGCATTAGGGTTCGAACACTCGAACACCTATACGGATTCTACTGCACAGTGGCAGATATGTAAATACGGCGTTTACTTACCATTTCTCACGCATTACGCTTCGAACACTCGAACACCTATACGGATTCTCCTGCACCGTGGCAGATATGTAAATACGGCGTTTACTTACCATTTCTCACGCATTACGCTTCGAACACTCGAACACCTATACGGATTCTCCTGCACAGTGGCAGATATGTAAATACGGCGTTTACTTACCATTTCTCACGGATTAGGGTTCGAACACTCGAACACCTATACGGATTCTCCTGCACAGTGGCAGATATGTAAATACGGCGTTTACTTACCATTTCTCACGCATTACGGTTCGAACACTCGAACACCTATACGGATTCTCCTGCACAATGGCAGATATGTAAATACGGCGTTTACTTACCATTTCTCACGCATTACGGTTCGAACACTCGAACACCTATATGGATTCTCCTGCACAGTGGCAGATATGTAAATACGGCGTTTACTTACCATTTCTCACGCATTAGGGTTCGAACACTCGAACACCTATACGGATTCTACTGCACAGTGGCAGATATGTAAATACGGCGTTTACTTACCATTTCTCACGCATTACGCTTCGAACACTCGAACACCTATACGGATTCTCCTGCACCGTGGCAGATATGTAAATACGGCGTTTACTTACCATTTCTCACGCATTACGCTTCGAACACTCGAACACCTATACGGATTCTCCTGCACAGTGGCAGATATGTAAATACGGCGTTTACTTACCATTTCTCACGGATTAGGGTTCGAACACTCGAACACCTATACGGATTCTCCTGCACAGTGGCAGATATGTAAATACGGCGTTTACTTACCATTTCTCAC